>JAODUI010000002.1:5317481-5370042 GCA_027563995.1 Papilio gigon
GGATTGGTACTATAGCGCGTTCGCGGCCCCTTGCTCACTAGTCGGTACCGACACCGATTTACACGTGAGTTAAGCTGTTTTATAAGTAGTATAGTGAAATGTCTCACGAAAGTTTTAATAATTTATCGAATAAGAAGGTTACACGTAAAAGATGTCTGGCCATTTCTTTTTTTTTCATTGTGCATGAAATACCGCACTTGCAGGCCCCACTCCATTGTTTTACGTTCAGCTAAAAGCGCGTTTTCCATTCATCAAAACCATTACTATCAAAAAGTCCATTGTTTCCATCCGAAGGACCTTTATCGGTCCGAGCATGAATAAAAAATTTGAATGCCCCATTCACGACCGCCGCGAATGAATATGTAATACTGTTTTAAAACTACTTTGCAAATACGCTGCGGCTTTTTATTACTTTACATTCGTGAGGATTCTAATGGAACATTTTAATTTGCACTCTTTACATCCCTATTACAACATTCATAGAGAAAACACGGCGACTGGTATTTTAGAAATACTCGAAAGGCTTATGAATTATTTTTCGAATGCAATGTTTTTCAAAATGAATTCCAACTCCGTAATGTATGGGGAAATATGAAAATTATTTTTTGATGAATGTGTATAATGTATCTGAGATGCAATCATTTTATCGTTTTTTTTTTAAATACCCACGTAGAAAAGAAAAATAAAATTCACTTGTGCTATAACGTTTATAATCTAAAACGTAACAAGTGCTTGTGCTGTGGAAGCCCTCAGTTAAAATACAAATTACTTCCGCCCCTCGGACTCTATGCTCAAACATTAAAATACTTTTAATAAGGTCATTCTATATTGGGTGTCAATTGTAAAAAAAAAACATAGACAATAAAAGACTTTTTATGCTTTATTTCCCTAATTTCTATTAATTTCGCGAAGAGATGAACGTGACATTTGACGCAGCTAAAGATGTGGAGAAATAGACAGTTTGTAATAAAAAAATCTACTCTTATAAGAATTACGGTCAAATTTCGACTAATGACTACCACTAGCATGTTTCAAGAGAAGTCTAATTTGGCGGTGGTATTTTGCAGAAGCAGTACTTCCGATTGCAATAGAAATTCCGATGTACTAATGTAGAGACTGCTCTGAGTATATTGGCATTTCCGAACGCTTGTATGCAAATCGGATTACCGATAACGATTCTCATTCAGTGTTAATGCATTCGTCGAGAGCTCGTAGCGCGCCCTCTACAAATTGGAGTATTGAATATGACACTAACATTAGTGGCAAATTTAACAGATAATTGAAAACAATAATTGAATTTAAAATACTACTCGCTGTATGGTAACTCCAACTGAATTGCCTTTCGGTCTAATTTTATTTCTACATCTCTCAAAATAGTAGTCAATTAGAATATATTACTACAAATTCACTGCTGAACATTTTCAAATAACAAAAACTGTAACAATATTGAACGATGACTAGATTTTGTACTCTGTACAAAGTGCATTATTATTGTTCTTAACTGGGATGACATAAGTTGTGAACAAAAGACCTTCTACGGTGCTTATTCTGGCAGTCTTGGAGTTGCAGGTTCAGTTTTACGATGTCGAAAATTTAGTAGTAACATATAATTTTTGATGGCTTTTTCCTGTAAATATATGAAGTATCATTGAAACTGTATATATTAGAGGTACCGAATATTCACACAATAGGAAGGTAAAGCTCGTTGGATTTTTTTCCGTAACAGTGTCCCGTTACGTAATGGAATTTCTGTCCCAAAAGTCGACGCGGCACGCTGCTCCGGCTTTGCGACCGAATGAGTTATTCGAACGTATTCGACAAAGGAATTTAAATGAAAATGTCGAATATAAAACTCAACGCCATATTTTTTTAAATGCTTAATTAAAATCAACACGTATTTTATCTCTGTTCTTAATCAAGGTGGATTCCATTTTCGTTGTCTTACGAAGACTGCAAGATAAAAATTACACTGAAATATTCCCCGAGGAAATCATGTCTCGGTCTTTATATTATCTAAGATATGGAAAATTGTAAAGATACACTGTACTGAAATTTCTATAATATTTAACTCGACAAATACTTTTTTATTTTGTCCAAACATACAGCATTTTACAGATAAATAATAATTTAAACGGTTGATAGAAAAAAAACCCAGGGTTTATGTTCAACCGGTAGTCGCCGCTGCCCGCATCAGCACCGATTTTACGTACCGTTTACAGTTCTTAGGGTTGCTACTAACCTGTTCCAGCACGTCGCAGTCCGGGCCGCAATTCACGAACACATTACGGTATTCATAGAAAGTGAATTCATGACGAAAAGTCTAATTGTAGTAAAAACAACAAAATCTCGTTATTCTTACAACAAATAACAAGTTATGATATGTCCTTATTGATGAAAAATTATATAAGATATCTACCATAAGAAAAGAGTAATTATTAGAGAAAATAACAACGTTACAAAATTCTACTCAAGTTATAATTAATAGCAGTTTGTCTGCGAGATATCTCGCTATTTTATTTCTATCCAATTAATCTAAGCGGAGTACAATTAATCACAAGGATTTAATCCTCATGACGCAGATAACAGCAGCGGGAATACTGGCCGTTATTTGCAGGATTAGTAAAACCTTTTTGCTAAGACTTACTAAAGAAAATTGTATCGTTGAAATCAATTTAATTCTAGTTAAGGTAACAAAAACACTCGCGTGTCCTTAATTGCATTTAAATGTTCTGATACTCTCAATGGTCTTCAAATTATCCGGTCTTGATACCGCACTCTATATGCCTTGATCGCTTATCATCGGACAAGACAGTAATTTTTTTTGGCTATGTTGTTTTTTTAATGCAAACTGTTTTAGATTGAATTTAGAAAAAAATGTTTTAAAATGTAACCAACAGATGGTGCTGTCACCATTGGCGTCCCATTTTTTTTTTAATCAACTACCATTTGGATCTTGTACACTGCTCGTTGTTTGTGTATTTCAACCGTCCACGACGAATTTAATCGATCATAAAAGTTAAATACTGAATAGAGATAGGTTCTATGATCAGTGTCAGCCTTTTTGACGATACACAATAAATATATTGTAAATAACTTCGTCAAAAGGTATTAAGTACGAAAGTTTAACGAAGTTTGTAAGTGAGATCCGCCGCCGTTAACTTTGACAGTAACGAAATTCTCAATAGTAAGAAGTTTTGTTCCAATTTGTAATTAGTTATCAGCGTTTCTTTTATATAATTGATTAATAGTAAAAGAGTTAAAAAACCATGGTTTTGTTCAACATTTTAACAAGGGTTGCCTCCCTCAACAACTCAGGCCTTTTAACTTAATCAGTTATCACATTTTATACTTAAAAAGCACATTTTTTAACGAGCGAAGTTTTTTTAAAAAAAAATCTTTAAATATTTCAATGATTAATTAATAAGATATGAACTTCGATAGCTATTGACGTTCTGGAAAATTTTCATCTGGACGGAAAAATTAAAAGGATTTTTTTTAATTATTACCGACCAGACGTTCATTACTCGCTCCTCGCGAACTGAAAACTACGTTGCTAATTAGTATCCGAACTTTTTACTTCGGACCTCGTGTTGCAACTTTTCTTTACAAAACTTTGCTTAGTATAATAATATACTTATTATTTTGAATTTGTATCTGTTATAAAAATAGTTTTTCGGTAATGATTGAAGAGCCGGGTATGTGTATTTCTTAATAAACCCATATTTTGTAAAATATATAAAAAAATTGAATTTCATTTCTGTCTTCGTGAATTATTTTCGATAATCGAACAAAAGGCGACAATTAGTTTATACAATTATACATGGAAGTAACATCGTTACGTGCTTATGTGATAGTTCTTTAAATGCTCAATATTTAAGGGTTATTTCCGCCGAGTCGACGGGAATTGTTTATTATTTACAACTTTCATCAATGTCTTATACATTCATTTTTAACTTCACTGTCTAGAGCAGCAAGCAAATTGCTTATTTACATTTTGATGAGACGAATCGCTTTTATTTTTACATTCCGAAAAAAAAATCTTAGTGCAGGAAGTGATGTTCAGATTTCCTTCTAAGTACATACTGGACATAAGCCTTCTCCAAAGCCTTCCACTGTAACATAGTTGACTAACATCGGAATTATCTTGTTTTAGTGCTCTAAAAGCTTTTTGATTAACTAATCTTTTTAGCAGTGAAAAAAGCAGTACCGTTTTCAAAGTTAAACTTTTTTTTATCATCGTGTCCGATAAAAATATATTCAAGTAATAAAGTCACAAATAACTAGTAACATATGTACATCTGTTTACTTTCTTTAGGTTTGTTTACAAGAGATTGAAAAGATTCATTACTAGTAAGCTTTTATACCAAGATACGAAAGATGACGAAGAAGATGTCTTAAAAGATTCATTAATTAAAGCGTCTGGCTCGTCACTCTACACTCGTCCGACATCATAATGAACTGTCAAAAGGTACACGGCAAAGACACATCGCAAGATTCAATTCAAGTAAAAGCATCGGTGTGAACACTGTACTTTGAGCTTTCATATGTTTATCTAAGCAGACACATTTACTCAATGTATCACTAATAGTAAGTTTCTATGTATTAGTTACAGCCTAGTTACATTCCTATTTTATTTGATAAAAGAATTCTCGAGTGTATAAAATCTTACTATTGTAGTATTTCAAAAGAGGTCAGTGAGAAAGGCCTCTTGCGGCGTCACAATGCAAGCCGAATGGAAATGCAAATAGAATCGTTCACTATGTTCTTTGTGTTGTAAAGCAAAGGTAAGGAACAAGGGGAAGATGGAAGACCTTTTGAATTGATTTCTCACCATTGAATCACAGTACTTAGTTGTAGTATGACTGTTGATTTGTCTATTGCAAATATTACCGTCAAAGGGTTACTAGATAAATATTATTATACAAAATATCTCTGCTACTCATTCATTATTAAATAATTTACTTCATAGTTGATGTAGGCTCTGGGAACTTAACATTGTGATAAACTTCTTCGCTGCGTATTACAAGCACCGAGCAGCAGACGCTAACAGGTTCCCACAGGAGTAAATAAACAAAATACGATACTGATAACCGACACAATTGAGTGGAGTGCTACACGTAGTATAGTATAGTGACGTAGGCATTTGAACTTCTACGTCGTCCTGTTAAACGTCGAGTTATAAATGCTATGCAGTTTTGTAGGCTTTACAATAATAATGTCAGTGAATCAGTATCTTCGTATTTACGACTTTTAAGTAAATTTAGCCTAAAATAATTTGTTAATTCTTTTCGACAAATTATAAAATTTGCATTTTCTTTATTGGAACCTTGTACTATAAATTTGAAAATGTAAACCGTCAAATAAATTTTGACTCATTCCTCTTTGAGGCGAAAGATAAATCCAACGTCTCTGCAGCGAATATTTCTATGGAATTATTTAGTAGCGACGTGATTAATTGCCGTGGAAATTTGTTTTGGTGGAGCGGACATTTAATTTATTATTTTTATATTCATTACTAACTGGGAGCCAAACTGGAGCGTACAAAAATGTTGCTCTTGATAATAAATTATTAAAGTGACATTATTTCGGGAGGTTTTAAATATTTTTTTTCTTGTCAACTGCGGCCAGTGATACTTGACTTCATTATCACCTCTATCATTGATTTTACCTATTAATTAGATTAATTAGGTATATTAAAAAAAATAAAGTCATTGCAGTAGTAGTAGAACGAAATATCACATTGTTTGTTTTTGTATTTTTTGTTAGTAAAAACCGTATTTCGCTTTCCTTGAAATACAATATGAGCATCGTATACTTTACCCATAGTTCCGCACACGCAAACGCAATGAATATTAAACGAATGAATTAAAGTTGTGCGACGCGACGGACTGCGGCGGACATTGTTCACGTTGCGGTCACAATGCGCAGCTAATTTGTGCTGCATTTATGACTATAACTTATTTATAGAATGTATAATAAATTGTTTACTTCCTCAACCTGCGTTTAACCACGCGAAAGGTCGGTAGAGTATGGACTAAACTTCCATACATTGTTATCAGCTGTCATATCTGAATTTATTCACTTACGTTACTCATATCTCAAAACGAATAAACATATCTACGTAAAAATTGCAACAGATTCCTGTCTGTGATAGCACAAAGGCTTCTATTGTTTTAAACAGTTTTAACGTACTTAACATTAAAATGACACAAATGCGAATTCTTGGTAATTAAGATTTTAGGTAAGTGTTTTCCGTTCATCAAGTATTAACACATTAATTCTGTAAAATCTTTTATTTTTTAAGTCATAAATCTAAGCAAAGAGCGTTAATTAAAAACGTGTTTGAAGGCTTTGTGGCTACAGTGAGTTTAGAGAATATTTTACGCAAACACTTTTAAAGTTATTAAAGTGCCTTTTTCATTTTGATGGCTGTGTTTTTTCTCGTCTACGAATATTTAGATTGCGTAAGGTACATTGGAAGCGACTGGACTTGCTATTTTTTTTCTTTTTATACTTATAAAGAAGTACTTGTAAAGAAAGCTGACTTGACTTAGTGTCCTAAATATCAGTAGTGGGGCAGAGGGCGCCAGCTTTCTTTATCCTGGGCCCATAAGAAAGTCAAGCAGAACACAAAATAATTTATTCAAATTCTGTTTTATTAATTATACTAATTGGAATTACACAGTTAAGATATAAGGTAGTATAAAATGCTTAATAAGACGATGCCATTTTTTTTTAATTAACTTTTAAATAGAAATTGTTGTCTCTGGTACTCCCAATTATGTTGAAGCTTGTTATTTTTTGTTGTAAGAAAAATGTATCGTGTTGCGATGCACAGTTTTTGAACGTCATAAATTCACGGCTAATGGGTTTCCCGCAACAGGATTAATAACGGTAGAGGCGATTTATTTTGCATGGAGGACTGGCTTTCATTCATTTTATATTGATGTGTATTGCGTTCGTAAAATCCATTAAAACATGCACAAATTATACAAAAAAATATAAAAAAATATACCAATATATTTAATAGCCTTCACTAGATATATACTTTTATTAAAAATATTACAATTACTATATTGCACACTTTTCACCGCAGACTATGGAAAAAGTCAAGCCAGTCCAACAGTGGGCAGAGAAGAACTGATGACGCTGATAGGTATGAAAAGGTGTATGCGAGTTAGTGCGGACGATAGGAAGTCGTTGGCTGGTGAAAGCGGACCGCATGTCGCGAAAGACATTGGGTATAGACTATATCCAGCAGTAGGCAGACAAGGGCTGATGATGATGATGATATAACTCATATCATTATGTTGTATTTTTATCCTTTTTACTGAAATTTCATGACATCCATTCATCATCCATGAAATCACAGTTAAGGATGAAGGAAAAGCGCACAGATATATTTTAAATAAAGAAAATTCTTAGTGAAATAATTTCGACTGGAAATAAACAACATAATACTGACAAATTGCATAATCTCGCTTTTTAAAGAAAAACAAAATTGTAAAATATAGCTCGTGAGGGATTTGAACCCCCGACCACCATTCTGAAATGGACGCCCTGACCGCTAAGCTAACGAGCCGTTATTTTAAAGCTTATAAAGTGAGAACTTATTCAAGTTTTTGCAATATTTAGATACTACATAAACGTGTAGATGCAAATGATTTACGTAACGAAAGTCTTATTCCACTGAAAAAAATATAATGGGAGGTTTACGCTTGCAATATAGGTTGTATTCTTCAATTAATGTAACTACAGATGGCGCTCAATTCAGTTCCAGCATGGCCAAGAAATGTTTTACGGATTCTATAAAACCTTGAAAGAGCTATTAAAATAGAGCCTTTATGTGCTTTTATCATTTATAAGTAATGTTTATAATATGTATAAAGTCAACAATAATAATTAATTTAACAAAAAAATGTACACGACATAATTGTAGCGAGCACTTCACCATAGTAACTAAGTTTGATTGTACTATATATTGTAGAATCCAACTTTTGGTGTGCCGGATTCTACGAATGCGTAACAAACATCGTAGCACCGTAAGCGCGTAGTGATGTAGCTACGGTTGAAACTAATTTTTACTAAAGATATTTAGTCTTGTAAAGTTTTGTAATCGCTATTTGTTACGAAAAAGTAAAAAGGTATATATATCGAGTAATTATTTTTTAGTTTGAATTTCTGTCAGAAGTTAGTTTTGGATAAAATTATATGCCCGTTCTGAATTATGTGATTACAAACCTTTTATGAAACAATTAAAAGAAAAACGAATCATTTCAGTATGAAATCCTTTTAAAGGTCCAAGATAAAGAACAAAAATTTGTAATAATTTGCTTATTTTTTACTCAAAGTAAAATTATAAAAACATAGCTCGTGAGGGATTTCCTCCGCAGCCTCCGTAACGGAATATCACACAGTCGTCCTTGTTTATATTATAGTAGTACTTGAAAAAGATTCCTTTTCTGAGTTTCAGAGTTAAAAAACGAAATCAAAATAATATAACTCGGCTCGTGAGGGATTCGAACCCCCGACCACCATTCTGAAATGGACGCTCTGACCGCTAAGCTAACGAGCCGTTATTTTAACGCTTATAAAGTGAGAACTTATTCTAGTTTTTATGCATTTAAAAACTATAAAAACACGTAAAATGTAGTTATATTAACTTAAGTAGGCTTCGTTACACTGAAAAATAAGAGAAACGTATGCACCGAAATGAAACCTACATTAAATATGTATGTAGTTACAGATGGCGCTCAATGCAGTTCCAAAATTGTCAAGGAATTTTTTTAGAGTTTTCAACAAAGAATTTAAAGTACTTTTCCTAATTTGTGTTTTTCTTAACTAACTTCTTATTTTATGATATGTATGAAAAAAAAGTCAGAGGCATATTATTAATAATGTCACAAAACATAGGATATATAACGCCATCTATATCTGTAACTGTGCTGAGATCACGAGGAAATAAATTTTTGAATGTTTTAACACCTTATAATTGAAAAAAAAAATGATCAAATTATTCAAAATGATTATCATTTTAATATTATTACTTTGTAATTCTAATCTAGATATTTTCCACTTTCGTAGGTGTGGCAGATAATAAAATTAATAAATTAGGTCACGTTAAAATATATATGAGCAGTGTAGATGTCCGTCTACGAATAGCGTAGCACTGGTATTGCATAGAATGGTAGCATTGTTGCTTCCGGGAAGTTTGAGGTCGTACCTTCGTAACTTCGTTGAAGCGTTGTATGTAAGATTCACACACATTTTTATAATAAAAACTTTGAGGGTTACAAGAAATGGAAACAAACATTTTTCTCGGATATATATACATATGTGTAGATTCTTCATAATTGACGATATTTTTAACTTATTAACCACGAGCTGTCAGAACAATAACATATTTTGATATGAGAAGAATATGCTGTTATGTAATTAAAGTATATAGAATTAAGCCTTTCGAGCAACAAAGTATCGGCTCGTTAGCTTAGCGGTCAGAGCAACCATTCGAAAATGGTGGTCGAGGGTTCAAATCCTTCACGAGCCAAAGTCGTCTTTTTATTTTTATACTTTTAAACGCATTATTTTCCTTCCAAATCATTAAATGTTCCAGTTATATTACTTTATTTGTTTTTATGCTAGTTATCATTAAAAAGAGATATTAAGTTAATCGATCAAGCATATTTATTAAGAAGCACTTGCAGTCACGTTAAGCGAAAATGTATACCACTGTCAACTTAATTATTCTCATATACAACAGCAAAGGTTATTAAATAAGCGAGGATGTCGCCAGTAACCATTCCACTACAAGAAATATTAAAAATAAATGAAAATGTCAATATTTTTTTTTTCAAAAAGCAAATTGTATAGCTCGTGAGGGACTTGAACCCCCGACCACCGTTCCGAAAAGGTCGCTCTAACCACTAAGCTAACGAGCCGTTGTTTTCAGTCTAATAAATTAAGAATGTATTCTAGTTTTCTAAAATTAATAACCTTATATTCACGTAAGATTAAGTAATGTCACTTCGAAACGCAACATTCCAGTGTAAAAAGTGAAAATATTTACCCGTGAAATCAACCTCCGACCTCCAACCGAATCAACCGCCTCATTTAAGATTGCATACATCAGATGGCGCACTATTCAGTTTAAGAATTATTTACAAATGTTCAATCGCTACTCTTAAAACTTGTAAAAGGCTACTGACACAATTTTTTCTGACTTTCTATTATGTTAAATGTAATGTCAATGATGGAATGAAATTAAACCAAAAAACAAAATATTAATTTACAGGAAACAAGGCGCCTAATAAACAAAGCATTCATCTTTTAACGTTAGTTATTTTAGAGGTTTTCATTTTAATGATATGAGATTTGGCTCTGTAATTCCAAGCCCGGTGTACTTTGTGTTATGCTTTCGTAGCACTCGCTGGAACTATGCACTATTTGTATTTTTCTTTATCGTAGCATCGAACATCTAGCGTAGAGGGCGGTCTACGTACACGTAGTACTGAATGGAGGAGAAGTGTACCGATGTAACTGCAATTGTCACTTACATATATTAAAAATCAAAATATTGTTTTTTGTAATAAGATAAAGGGATAAAAAAAATAGTTGCATTTTTAAAAAAAGCAAAATTGAAATGGGATGGCTCGTGAGGGATTCGAACCCCCGACCACCATTCTGAAATGGTCGCTCTGACCGCTAAGCTAACGAGCCGTTGTTTTCAACCTTATAAAGTAAGCTCTTACTCGAGTTTCGTCAAACTTAAAAACGATTTAATTATGTATAATTAAGAACTTTTACTTCAGAAAGCTTCATATCAGTGAAAAAAGTCTAAACTTTTGCCCTGAAAACAGTCTTCTTTAAAGATGCTTATAACTACAGATGGCGCTTAATTCTGTTTCAGAATTGTCAAGGACTCTTAAGCATTTTCTATAATCTTGTAAAAAACTACTGATGAAATAATTTTCTAAATTTGTATCGATTTATTACTTTGCAAGTTATTACATAATAAATATTGCTTCAGAAACATACTTCATCATATTACATTATATAAAAAGTATGAAAAGGTTATTTCAAGCCAAATTAAAGTAATCAAAAATGATAAAACATAGCTCGTGAGGGATTTGAACCCCCGACAACCATTCTGGGAAAGTCGATTTGGCATGGTCGCTCTGACCGCTAAGCTAACGAGCCGTTATTTTGAAGCTTATAAAGCAGGAACTTATTCAATTTTTTACGTTTAAAATCAATAACGTGTAAAATCACGTGGTTCCACTTCTGCAGGCTTCATTCTTTTTAAAAATAAAAAGAAGTATTTGCCAACAAAACAAAATCTTTCTTATTTCTATTATTACTATTATTGTAAATAAATGCGAAAGTTTATATAGACGACGGCCTGTATTACGTATGTCCAGAACAGCTGAATATATTGAGATTAAATTACGCACAAAGTTGGATTGTATAGACCATAATAACACATAGGGTACTACTTCAGTACTTTTTTTAAAATTAAATTCGATCGAAAACCCCAGCAATAGGTTGTTTATATAGGAGTATAAATAGAACTAAGACAAACAAAGATTCAAGTTACATTTTAAAGTTATTACTTAAATTAATACAAGTTTGAGTACTTCAAGAAGTAACCACGTCGGTTATTAAGGAATTCAGAAGCACGAATAAATAAGTAAAAATTATTTTAATAAAGCAATGCAAAAAATTATAAAACATAGCTCGTGAGGGATTTGAACCCCCGACCACCATCCTGAAATGGTCGCTCTGACCTCTAAGCTAACGAGCCGTTGTTTTCAGGTTTGTAAAGTATGGTCTTATTCAGTATTTTTTACATTTAAAACTATGTAAATATGTAACATTATGTACCTTAAGTGTAAAAGGTTCTGTTCCATTAAAAAACAAAAAGTAAAAATTACCCACATATATGAATCCTTCCTTACATATGCATGTAACTACAGATGGCGCTCAATTCAGTTTAGCATTCTCAATCAATTTAGTAAGGCTTTCGCAAAATTAAAAAAAAAGCTACTGAATTTCTTTTTTTGTTATTAACTTGTTTCGGTTGTGAGTAATTTTTGATACTTTACGAAATAATAAGCGGTAACTTAAAAATAACTTTTTCCTTTGAACCAAAATGTCGAAAAAAATGCCATCTTCCATCAACTTTGTTTTTGTAGTCACATTATTATTTGTTAATTATCATAAGTTCCAATTTCAATATTTTTTCGTAGCATCATATCTGGTGGTGGCGTAGAGGCGTGTGTGCAATCATCGTAGCACAGTGGGCTCGTAGAGGCGTAGTACTGCGTTGCGGTTACATGAAATGTGAATAAATATTATCTGCTCTTATTACCTCTACGAATCTGATACGATTCATTTATATTTAAATAATTAACAACGTGTCATGTATGTAAAGTGATTTTTCTATTCTTTTAATTTTAGTTAATATTGTATAAAGTAAGTATACCAATGAGGTACAAGTTACAATAAACTAAATATTGTAAACATTGTCATAGTTTAATACCATTTTGTAATACAAGAAAATTCAATAAAGGCTTCCGTGCAACGAAGTAACGGCTCGTTAGCTTAGCGGTCAGAGCATCCATTCGAAATCGGGGTTCGGGTTTCAAATCCCTCATGAGCCAGTGTCAAATTTTGCTTTTGTGCATTTCTATACTTACCTTTTTCTAGATTCCGTGTGATATAACGTTACATTCTAACCTAATTTATGATGTTATAATAATAAAGACAGCTAGCTAATGTCCAGAAAGTCTAATTATTATACTTTGTTGAAAAAAATATTCAAATTATTCTTTAAAAAAAAAGAAATTATAAAAAATTCAGCTCGTGAGGGATTTGAACCCCCGACCACCATTCTGGGGAGATTGATTTGACATGGTCGCTCTAACCGCTAAGCTAACGAGCCGGTACTTTCTCGCGTATAAAGTAAAAACTTATTCTAGTTTTTACACATTTTAACTATATAATTATGATTCATTAAACAAATTACATACATTACATAACCTAGAAAACTTTTTATTTCGCTGAAAAGTAAATAGAAATATTTGCCTGCGCTACACAACCTTGCTTTATAATGCATGTAACTACAGATGGCGCTGAATTCAGTTTCAGTATTATTGAAGAGCACTTTAAGGCTTTATCAAAACTTATAAATAGGATACAGGCTCTACAATATTTTGCGACGTGTAAAGTTAAAATGCACTACCGGTCATTATAGCATTTAATTGTGGAGGCATATACTCAGCAGGGAAAGACCTGAGGCTGATGTTGGAAAGTTAAAGTGAAGAGTAAGTTAAAATCAATAAGTACAAAAGAAATTAAGAATTTCACGTTGATAGTGCGAGAATAGGTCGAAACCTATTCTTCTTCTTTTAATTCTTAATTTTAGAATTCGTTCTACAGAGTGGTGACAATATTATGAAAATTTAGGAAATTTGTCTTTCTAATATAATAATCTATTCTATATCATAGTGTGCGTGTTTAACAGATAAACTTTACTGAGGTTACGAATTGTTTACGAACATTTACGTTAATCGGAAAACACGCCATCTGTAATCAATTTCGTACTTGTGCTTAACTCCCGTGTAAGTGAATGTTTAAGCGCTTTTATATCAAGTTTCAATGAAACCATTTCTCTGGTCTTGTTCAAGTATAAGTAAAGTTGACCTCTACTTGACCTTGTAATTTTGTAATTGAAACAGGAATATCCTTTGTTAGTATATGTCAGTAAACATTTGCAATAATTTGACAGTATCGTAGCAAGACGTCTGGTCGTGACGTAGAAGTGAGTCTACGATCAGCGTAGCATCGTAGCTACGCAGAATTGTAGCAATAAATGTTATTATTTAATTTAAGTACAGTTGGTTTTAAAATTAAGTAAATGGTTAAAAAATATATGCTTATATATTCAACACTCACAAAGCAGATATTTCAAGTCATAAGTGAGATTTATTTGTTTTTATTTAACTGATGGTTAGTAAAGTCTGTGTGAATTTTAGCATGATTTGTTACTTACTATAAGAGGAAATAAACTACAAGCTAAATTTCACTTTAGGTTACTTGGCGTGTTTGGTAGTTAAGCATTTTAACATCATTAATATTAAAGCTCATTGTCTGACAAAACGTTTACGTCCGTTAGAATATAAAACAGTTACGTAATAAAATTTAATGCCATACAGGCTTTCACGCGTTGTAGTATCGGCTCGTTAGCTTAGCGGTCAGAGCGTCCATTCGAAAATGGTGGTCGGGGGTTCAAATCCCTCACGAGCCAGGAAATCTTTTTGCTTTTTACATATTTACTCCTATTATTTCTTTTATTTCGATTACTGGTAAAGACGTTTATTTATCTTATAAAAGTCGATGTCAATTTATTACATTTTCAACTCATTTCAAACTGCAATAAGTTAAGTTTTTCCTTAATTTAAACTTATACGGAAAAAGTACGACCATTACAGCCATTTTCATTTGTCATATAGATATCAATAACTATACATAAGTAATAATAGCAATCGGATTTTCGGTTAATGAGAGGCCGTAGCTTTGATTACAGGCGATAGAATATTATTACTCAATTTATTTCTCTTTCTAAAGGTCTTGTAATTAATTTTGAAGAGATTCGTTTGTAGGCTACACTTTCCTTTATTAATTTTACTTTTTAACTTTGACTACTATATTACTTTAGGTCTAGAATTAAATTGCAGAATAATTATAGTCAATATCATATTGTAACGATGACATATAGATCCTTCTTTGATTCTATGTTTTACTTTTTATTTTATTGGTATGTCAAATAGTGGTTGCTATTGTGAAGTTGATTTTGTTTAGTCAGATACGGAATAATGGCTCGATTGTAAAATAATTTGTTTAATTCGTTACAATATTACAGATTAAGTAATAATTTATGCATTATTTCCAATAGTCCGACATACTTTACTGACCCGGTGTACATAAATCAAACTAAATCATGATTTATTACCTCTTCCTTTGTCAAAAAGTGTCATAAGATCCTCATCATACTGTCGTATCTTCGTTTTTTTAGTGATGTCCTATGCATTTGTATAGTACGTTTAACATATTTTCTGACAGGACTAACCGCGATAGTATCGCCTCTGTTATCTGCTTAGAGAAGCTTGTCGCACCATACATTTAAATTCGAATTTCAAATTGCTGTGTTAGCTTTTGTTTTGCCGTCAGATTAACCGCTCTAACAGCAACGACTGTAACAAATGAAAAAGTCTTGTCTTTCAAATTCACTCTTAAGAATAGAAATGTATTTAATGTGTATTTGTTATCCTTCCTATCTCAAGAGACTTTATAATTTAATGAGAACGCGAGATTTAATTTCCACAGAGAATACCGTCAAAGTAATTTCATCTGGAGATCTAAAACTAACGCAAATACAGACAGACATCGTGACTGCTTGAATAAAGAGTATCTACAAGGCGCTTGCAAACGTAGACACAAGTAATTTTAAACTATTCATTTTAATTTTTCTTGTAATAAAAATGTGGGCAAAAAAAAGTCAATACTTTCATTATATCAAACATGTCTTATAACGGCGACTTCTAGTCAAGTTTACTCAACACTGTAATGCTTATATAGGTGCAGAAAGATTATAAAATTATGAGCATAGATTCAAAGGCAGCTAAGAAAAAAAATAAAGGTTGTTTTGTAGATTTAATTAATTATAAAAGTGGGTTTTCACTTCCACAAACTTCGTTATCTGTAATTTTTTTAAAAGAATAAGCGTGAAACAGATTCACAGTTTATTTATTTACATTTATGTTAATTTTAAAGTAATCCGTTAAATTACACAATAAATTAACTGTAATCGTGTTTTAAATAATATTTATAGTAAATTAAGTGTTTTTTCTTTCACGTTTTTATACTAGCTGTGTATTGAGTGTACGGAAAGCTTTTGTTGTCTAAAGCCCCGAACAAATAGCTTTGTGTTGGAAGCTCGTATCACGTAAACAAACCAAGCTTATTTTATTAATTAAGTCGTGATTAAGTTCCCATACAAAATTAACGTGTTACGTAAAATTATATTTCTTATCTAAACACGAAGTTTTTTTTAACTAAAATAATTTATTTTTGGTAAAGAATACTAATGTTAAGAAACTAGCAATTATTAATCTTTTTTATTATGATTTCCGTTTTTAAGAATTAACAAGGCAAAAAATATGTAATTTCTTTCGAGACGTATGCGAAAGAAGTTCTTATGACGAAAGTTGAACGCAGTTCAGATATTTCCATACACAATCACAATATATTATCATAAACACATTTACCACAACGGAGAGATGGTGATTTCGGTTCGCATTTACAGCTGATGTTGGAAACTCGAAGCGTCGGACGACTGAATGTGTTCAAGTATTGAAATTCTCGAATGCCCAAAGCACATTACGACTAACGACTCTCTATTCGTTTGACTGCACTCTACTCTAGGACTTATAGTGGTTGACGTTTTGTTTACATAACGATAAACGCTGGCCATATGCAATGTACAGAGAAGGAGATGAGTTTTCACTGACACTGAAACATATGTGTAGAAATAACTGGTATATTTTTGTTTTACACAGAGATATATTTTTGGTTTAGTACCAGATATTTACAGTTCAATAAAACAAGGTTAACACTATGATTATAAATTCTCATTTATCGAAATGATTTTGTTTTTTAAGTTATTGTTGTAATTTGAGTACATTTTTTGTGTTTTTAATCATTTAAAAATTATTGTTTCGTTATGTTATTTAATCATTCTTTATAATTTTAATTTAATTTTCTTTGCAATCACTCAAACAGTCTTTTTTAGTACTAAATCTGTTACGATTTCCTCCGCAGCCTCCGTAATGGAATATCATACAATCGTTCTTGTTTATGTCATAGTAGTACCTGAAAAAGATTCCTTATCTAAGTTTCAGAGATAAAAAAAGCAAAAGATCATGGCTCGTGAGGGATTTGAACCCCCGACCACCATTCTGAAATGGTCGCTCTGACCGCTAAGCTAACGAGCCGTTGCTTGCAAGCTAATAAAGTTAGAACGTATTCTAGTTTTTTTACATTCAAAAACTACGAAAATATGCATAATTGAACAAACTAACTTCAGGAAACTTCATTCCACTGAAAAAGAAAATGTAATATTTGCTCTCTAATAAGCTTGTACCAATAGATGGCGCTGGCAGCTGCGGAATTATCAAGGAACATTTTTCTTGTTACTCACTTTCTAACTAAAGCCAGACAAATACCAGCGTCCTGTTGCAAAGCACAGTAACTGGAGGCTTCTTCTTTTAGTGACAAATAAGTAGTTCCTGTCAAAAGAGATAGAATTTTATGTTAAATCGACCACTCGACGGCCTTTCTATGGTAGTAGTTGCAAAGAAAACATACGTCTGTATATGTTAATAGTAATGTGGGCTGTGTTTATGAACGGAATGTTATGTATATCATGCTGTTTGAAAAGACTAAGATGACTGTATGCTTGTGTGCACGTGTTGCAACATATTACACGCGTTCTTAACGTAACTAAGTATATTTGAATTATACAAGTTAGGATTTTAGTAAGAAGAAACAGTGAAGTAAATATTAAATAAAATAGTTAATAACTAGGTAATGGTACCATGACAATACTGTTCGCATTTTTCCGCTGATTCAAAGTTGTTTTTGTTGTGGTCGCATCCGCTGTACGTGAAGTTAACACACTGATCTATCTGCATGTCGTAATAATATCTAAAAAATAATGAAAATACCGTCAAGGCTCTATTATTTATCCGTTAGGTAGTACAAGTTTATAAAATATCGACTAATGATTTCGCGTTTTATTATCAAAGTGTCCTTTTCCTTCCTTGTCCAATCGTCATATATGAACTTACCCTTCATACGCGTATCCTCTTTCATACAATCCATTCTTACCTTGTTTGCTCATCCTCTATCTCTATAGCCATCGAGATTTAATGTCATCTTGTTTATGGGCTCATCTAAAGATTAGTTTTGTATTCGTGATTGAAAATTATACTTTTTACTATTTACCTTGTTTCAAATTTGGAACAATTTCCTGTCTTCGGTTGCAACTTACACCAATAGTCCCAGTTCCATATTTCTTCAGGTGCTATAAAACGTTAATCAATTAATTAAAAAACAAAAACAACACGCTAAATCAATTAACATGCGTAATGAGAGAAATAAAAACATAATACTAACAGATTTTTCGTCCATCTATAGCCGGCTGGTCAATTTTAGACACTGACTTAAATACAAATAAATCCGTGTTCCGTTTTTTCATTAATTTCGTTGTTCTCGGTATAGTGTACTGTCGTGTTGTTGCTGACGTCATCGTTATGTTATACACAACCGTCCCCGTCGCATACACTGTTAGAAAAACTAAAATAACACAATGCCCATGGAAATGCATTCTTATAATACGGCATATTTGATGTACTACCGAAATTAAATCAAAATTTTTTACAACCGCACATAAATTTATGTAATAACATTTTGCGAGTTATAAAAGTGTGGGAATGTTCAGGTTTAAATTACTTTTGTCGCCTACGTTGTCGCCAAAACAAATGAAGGAGAAAAATAAAATGGTAGAGTTTCTCAATAGTAGATTATCGCACTATGTCGTGTTATGACTTATCACAAAACCGGTATATAAGCGGGAAAGGTACCAAATTACATAACCGTTGTTCACTTACCCGGCATAATATAATATGTACATATATTCGAGTAGCTGATATGTGTATTATCTGGAAGGCTCGATGTTGAATGCAAATCAGATTATCACTAACGACGTGCATTCAATTACGTAAGACAATGCATACCTATTTCTATTGGCAGCGTTTATATACGTGTTGGTATTTTATTGTTTTTTAACATCGATAATATCGCATCTTCATACATGTTCTCCCGGTTTTCTTAAAATAAATGAAAAGGATAACTATATGTATACAAGTGCACGTGTAAGGGAGATCAAGGGTTGCATAACTCTGCAACAATAATATGTATTCAATATCGGATACAGATGTGATTAGAAAAAAAAAAGATTTTTGTTATATTTTAAATTTGGAACAACAATTTTGATTTTTTTAAATTACTTTATATATTATTGTCATCTAGGGCTTGAACTGTATGTTTTTGTGCGAGATAATTTTGTACATTGTATTTTGATTTAGGAATTCGCGATCTACCTTTATTTAAAATATATCTCAACGTATTGTTTCGCTGCTCCGCGAAATAATACGCGGATAAAGTTTAAACAACATTTCAATTATCAATCCGTGGAATCCGTGTTGTAACTCTTCTAATTAGGAGCAATGTTTCTGGATTAATTAAGGTTGTTTTCAAGTCGCAGGTTACGGTAATATTTTTGATTTAATTAGTTTGTTAGTTAGCGATTTCAAATTAAACTTTATTTTAATAACGAGTGCGGAGTTTGAAATGATTTTTTTTTTAATTAGAGATTGGAAGGTTTTATATTTTACTCCTCTTATTTGAATGAAGTTAAAAAAAAACAATCTACTGTTTAGTAATTGAGACTTATTATGTATGGCTGTAAATTGGAGTGAATTGAATTTTTTTTTCTTTGTTAACTTGTTTTATACGAATTGATTTTTTACTATTTCTATAGATACTTGTACTTTATCTTAAGTTAAAAGATTAGTTGCATATAAACAATGGTAAAACGTCATAATTACAGACGTTAATGCAAAAAAAGGCGTTTAAGAGACGTAGCCGTGCTGGAATCCAATGAATTTACGAGATTGGATTAAACTGATTAAGGGCGGGCTGATAGAGGAGCAATTACCGACAGACTCCGACGGACTGCGAGACTGTAATCCCCTCCGTCACGCAAAAAACCTAATTAATAGCTGAGCTTTACGTTAATTAACGAAGATATTTCATCGATGAGACGGATCGAAGCCATTACTTACGACACTTGCCTTTCTTACCGCCGCACTTAAAGTCGTAAAGTCTCCTTCAATGTACCTTTAGTGTTGTAAAACTACACTAACAGACTTCCTTAGTAACAAAATAATGTCTTTGAAGATATCGCTTAGTATTAATTAAGGTTTTACACAAAATACCATGCAATAATAGCCTAATGGTTATGGACACGGGCTGCCGATCTAGCGGTCGTGCGTTCGAATCCCAACATTCGACTATTGAATTGTTGTGAACCATATCTTAGCACAATCTTTTTAAAGCTTACTCAGAATGGTTACAGGAAATATTAGTAAAACAACAAAAATCTACTGATATTAAAAAAAAATTGCAAATTTCGCCAGTGAAAGTCTACCGTTGTTAGTAGATAGGATAATTAACATCTAGTATCAATATAAAACCTACAATCATACATTACTAATATTATAAATGGGAAAGTTGAGAAGGATGATTGTTATTACGTAACTCCAGAACAGCTTAACGAATCTCGCTGACGTATGACATTTTTTTATGGTCGTGAAGGGATCACAAAAGTGATCATGGACGCCCATAGACCATACTAGAGGAACCACAGATGCGTTGCCGGCCTTTGAGGTATATATATAGCATAGTCTGGATGAACAAATAGAGTGTAATTTCATTTTTTTTTAATTTCACAGCTGGTACAAAACAAAGTCTAAGGTTGATATTGTTTTTTTATAATAATATTTTTTTATTACTCATTAACGTTAATTGTTTTAATATAGCCTTGACACATTAATTAAGTTTCCTTGTGCTAATTCAAAATGAATTATCGTAGAAATTCGTTTGAACAATTATTTTTTGTCTTTGAACTATTATTAGCTTAAATAAGAGGCTGTAGTATCTATGTAGGTAGATATTGTTAATTTAGGAAAAGTATCCGGCGACGAGGCTAAAACTGATTAAGGACAGGGAGCCGACCGACGAGCAGACGAGCAATTACCGCCAGTCTCGCCGGCCATAATCTCCGCCGCGAGGCAAAAACTTCTAATTAGCCAAGCTTGCTTCTTTAATGATGAAGACATTTTATCAACTTTCATATTAACTGACAATATGATGTATATAAAATGTACCTTCACAAGATTTTATTATTATTTACTTATTTATACGATGGGTAAGTATTCACCTATTAAACAATAACAACTTTTTGACAATCAAATATAGTGCAACCAACTTATTTGGTATACACGTAATGGAGACGAATAAGTTGCATGTAAAAAAGTCAGACAGACCAAGAAACCAAGCCATGAAAACCAAGACAAAGTTCGTAGACATATCTGCCAAGATCAGAAGGCTCAAATGGCGATGGGCAAGGCACACAATAAGACAACCAGGCAAATGGAACAAAACCCTGACTCAGTGGTACCCCAGAGACGGGAAAAGGAAAAGGGGTAGATCGGTGAAAAGATGGGACATGATGACATTAGGCGTGTGGCAGGAGTGACCTAAAGCAGAGTAGCGCGGGAAAGGCTCGAGTGGAAGAGATCGGAGGAGGCCTTTGCCGAATGGCGAAAAGATCTGCAGAAAGTAAGAGAGAAGCAAATACTAGAATAATATCCATATTAACTTTTCATATTTCAAACTTTTGAAATTTTATATTTAAAACATTTTAAGTTTTTGTAATTTTTTTTTGTAACTTATAGTTAACAGATCTGAATAAAGGCTATAATACTTTATTAACTTATTTGATCAACTCGAAATAGGTAATATTAAGGTAACCATCGTGATACATTTTTTTTTGGTCGTAAATTGCATTTGCCTATCTGGCCAGATAGATTTGACGCTCAACAAAATTGTGACATTAAATAATTTTGAATTTAGAACGTAATTAGAATACTAAAATTTTTAAATAACGTCTTTTGTTTTTATCTAATAAAATTAATACGAGTATGACACTTTCTTGTCATACAAATTTAGTCCACAAACTGGAGTATGATTAAATATTATCGTCGTCTCCTTACAATCTTAGGATAGATTGATATTCTCCGACATTTTAATTACAAGGCCCGTTACAAAATTTAATTAAGCGCGGCCGTCGACGTTCGCTGGTCCATTTAATTTGACACAGCGCTGTCAGAGGATTAGTACTGTCGTTATTAATTTTAAAACTATATTTTACATTAAAAAAACATGATAATAGAGTTATAAGTTTTGTAACTTTGACCTCCGAATCAATGTTAGATGCTCTACAAGATATTGTTAAGAAATGAATACAAAAATAGTTTTAGAGGAACGTACAATAGAAATACAAAAGGAGGTCGAATCCAAGAAGTTTGTATTGCGTCTCGTTTTTATTCACACTACTAAAACCTAACGATTTCTTTTTAAATTTCGAAAAGTCGCAATGTCTTAAAATAGAGAAAATGACACATGTCATCGGCCTGAACTCTACAAAATTTGTGTTTTTTATTTGATAACAACCATTATGACCTTTACATACAAACAAATCATTTAATCATAGTTAAATATAATATTAATTGCTATTAAAGATTAAAATTATCGACACAATAATATAACTGTAACGTTAAGACTGGACGAATAAGTGCAATTCGTATCTAAATGATTCATTGTCAAATTTGTCAGAATTTGCGACTTTAAAATGATTGAAACAAGTACTGCGGAAAATACTACGACAGATTTAATTCCTTTGACCACGGTAAGAAATGTTAATACATTTTTTTAAGTGATTCGTGACATGAAGGCGAACGTGGGGCATCCGTAGATATACAAACTAATAGAGCTAGTCTATTGTTACATTTTAATCAGTTTAGTATTGCTAGAATATTATAGTAGACAGAAATTTCGATTTTTATCGGGGTTTCCTAACGTGACGTTTATCAGACCCCATATTACTATGTAAAATATCTTTAAGTTTCTACAAGTTTTTGGCTATATATCCAAGTTGCCTATATAATTTTCCTAATAGTTCCAATTTAAATTCGTCAACTCTGAATGCCTTCAAGGTTATTACATTGCTTGGGGACCACGAGTGTGGGGAGCCTTTCGTCCAGGTGGACCGACGACTTAGCGTGGAGGGAAGTCGTTGAGTGCGAAAGGAGGACGGCATATTGTAGAAGGCATCGGGGAAGGCAGACAAAGTTTTTCCTACATTTTCTACGTGTATAATACTTATTTAATTCCAGGAGGTAATAAACGACGAGGATGACATCGCCCGGCCCGAAGCCACGTTTCGGTTCACAGTACAGAATGTCAGTCAACTGAAGGAGCAGGTTCTGTCCCCGCCGTGCTACATCCGATGTCTTCCGTGGAAAATCTTAGTCCTCGTCCGTAATACCACCACCCCGGATCGTCAGCAACAAAAAGGCCTTGGTATCTTTCTGCAGTGCAATGGCGACTGTGACGCCCCCGGGTGGTCGTGTTATGGACTCGGTGAAATTAAGCTCCTGTCTTACAAGCCCGATGGCCAACATCTGTGTAGGAAAGTACACCATATGTATCACAGGTAATGGAACTATCACACAAGTAGTTATTACAATTAGTTCAATGATGCAATATTACTGAAATATTTAATAAAATTTCTATGAACATTCTACTTCCTTTACCAAAGTTTCAGAATACAATACTTATTTCATCAGCTCATTAAATACGTCCCCACTGAAGGGCTCGGAGCCTAGCCTATTAGGGGTGATAATAGAGGGGTAATATATATTACCTGTATAATATTTATTGACGTTTCTTTTGATATAGCAAAGAAGACGACTGGGGATTTACACATTTCATATCCTGGAAAGACCTTTTGGATACCGAAAATGGTTTCGTAAAAGACGATGCTATAACAATAGAGGCTCACGTGGTGGCTGAGGCTCCGCACGGAGTGTCTTGGGATTCAAAAAAACATACTGGATATGTTGGTATGAAGATAAAATCTTTTTCTAATTCTAGTCAAAAGATTGGTACTTTAACAAAGGTTTTATAACAATACGTAAGCATAATATAAATAAGTACATTTCAGGTCTCAAGAATCAAGGAGCTACTTGTTACATGAACTCGCTGTTGCAAACTCTATTCTTTACTAATGTCTTACGCAAGGCAGTTTATAAAATACCGACTGTCGGAGACGATAGCTCCAGATCTGTCGCCTTTGCTCTACAACGCGTTTTCTTCGATTTGCAATTTTCTGAGAAGCCAGTAGCGACTAAGAAGTTGACAAAGAGCTTTGGTTGGGAGACGTTAGATTCATTTATGCAACACGACGTTCAAGAATTTCTTCGAGTAAGATTTTAAATTTTAATTCTAAAATTATTTTAAGAATGTTAGAACAGTAATAGTATAGGGATTGAACGTGGATTGAATGATGATTCAATCATTCATTCAATTGGCTTAACATGATACCGAGAAGCTATGGTTAAAATTAAATTACACAAAATTCCTCAAATATTGCTTTGCTTCGTAGTTACATCGTTGCAAGCGGTGGATGTTTAAAAATTAAAAATTAAATATTTTCAGGTGTTATTAGATAAGTTAGAGAATAAAATGAAAGGTACTTTAGTAGAAGGCACGGTTCCAAAGCTGTTCGAGGGGAAAATGACGTCTTTCATTAAGTGCAAAAACGTTAATTGCAGTAGCACTCGAGTGGAGACGTTCTATGACATTCAATTAAGTGTCAAGGGAAAAAATAATTGTTAGTATGTATTCAAGAATTAAAAGAAAATGGTTTTAAATTACTTATAATAATCTGTTGACTAGAATTTAGAACTATTGCTGGATGAATTCTTTAGCTAGAAAAAACAATGGGTTGATCTTTTCTAAATCGTTTTGATCATAGAGTCATAAAAAATACTGCCGATATCCAAATAAACTACACAGGTTTATATATTTTCTTAGACAAAATTATAATAAGTTACTTGACCAGAATCAAATACAATCTGGGCACTTAACCTTTTCATTGATTGAAATGTTATGTACACTTGGTTTTTGCTATAAAGTATCGTATTCTATTTTAGTATACGAATCCTTTAAAGACTACATCAGTACGGAGACATTGGACGGTGAGAATAAATACGACGCGGGTGAGCACGGGCTGCAGGAGGCGGAGAAGGGAGTACGATTTGACGAGTTCCCGCCGGTACTGCATTTACACCTCATGAGGTTCCAGTACGACCCACAGAGCGATGCTTCCGTCAAATTTAATGACAGGTATATTAAGAAGACTATTGGAATACTGGCTATAGATAGATCGATATGGAAGTTGTCTAAGAGTTTAACATATGTAGAATTACTTTATGACTTAACAGTACTATTCTGTCTTTTTTTATTATACAAGTTGGCAAACGTGCTGTGCCTTGTCTACTGTACTGTATCCCTGGTTTCGTGCACTATAAATCATTTAAAATTTGATTGCCCACTTTAACCTATTTGTATTTTTTTGAGGTTTGAGTTTTACGAAGAGATAAATTTGGACCCGTACCTCCAAGAGATCCCCCCAGTGCCGGCGCATTACACGCTGCATGCAGTACTCGTGCACTCGGGAGATAACCACGGTGGACATTATGTGGTCTTCATAAATCCAAAAGGCGACGGAAAGGTACATTGTAAATTCTATTTTAATTTTAATTGAGGCTTCTATAGTGTCAACACTAGTATACAATCATAATATCTCTAGTTTTATTAAAACAGAGATGTTTCATTAATAGAAACCCACGGTTAATAATTGTTTTTATGCTGGGTTTGAGTGTAGAAAATTAAAACAATTTCTAAATTCATAAGTACATACTCTAGAATTCCTTGTGTAATGACCCCAGAATTTTTGTCTTATCTAGCATTCGAGATGCTTGCACAAGATGATAAAATATTTTCAAATTATTTAACATCAGCAAATTAGAAATTAGTTCATCATCATCAACAGCCCCTGTCTGCCCACTGTTGGACATAGGTGCAATGCCTTCCACAGTATGCGGTCCTCCGCTTTCCGCATCCAACAACTTCCTGCCGTCCGCACTTAGTCGTCGGTCCACCTGGTGGGAGGACGACCCACACTCCTGGTCCCTAACCGTGGCCTCCACCTTAGCAATTTCAATTAGTTATTACTTAAAAATAGTGATAAATACATATGGATTTAATTAATTCTGTATGCGATTTCAGTGGTGTAAGTTCGATGACGATGTAGTGTCGCGTTGTAGAAAAAAAGAAGCGATAGAGTACAACTTTGGAGGGAAAGAAGACGCGCCGTACTTGGCGAGACGTGCTACAAGCGCATACATGCTTATCTATATACAGTAAGTACACACGTTAGGTTTAGATTTTCTTTTAATATTAGTTGCGTGTACTGTCGTTCTTAAATTATCTATATATATATTATTGCAAGTAACAAAGAATGTAATGCCATCATTATCATCAGCCCTTGTCTGTCTACTGTTGGACATAGACATTTCCCAATGCCTACCACAGTATGCGATCCTCCGCTTTCCCCATCCAACGACTTCCTGCCGTTCGCACTAAGTTGAGAAGTTTGTGCCCTTAAGTTGCCACGCTTGACATGCGGGATGGCGACTAGGAAATTAAACGTCGTACCCAGGACTTAATGTGTATAGTATTTTTTACATACGTCTTGTACAAATTGCTGTGTAGAACACAGTGTTAGTGCTGTTCGTTAAGGGATGTGGAGGGTATGCTAGGTTAGCCGCCGAGATATTTGAAAGGGCATATGTGTCGATAGTAATATTTACGTTTTTAAAAATAGTTTTTGTTTATTCGTAGAACGTCACAGCTGAACTATGTGCTCCAAGATGTTACGGAGAGCGACATCCCCGCGGACCTGTACGAGCGGATCAACGAAGAGATGAGATACGAGATGGTAAGAACATGTAAATATCGATCTCTCGCATGACCGACATGTACGTGTTTAATTTTTGTTTATTTATTTTTTTTACTGTACGCAATCTTGAATTGGACATTTCAGGCGGCAGAAAAGTAAAATGCAGAAAAATTAAATCAGACACATCTGTAAGCTCCGCCAAGTACTACGCGAAGATATTCAGTGCATTAAAACAATTCTTCACTTTGCAGGCTTTAGCCAAAGGAAGATAGAACGAACCTCCATATACAATTTGTGATTGATTTCTTTATTTGTGTGTGTGTGTGTGTGTTTTTTTTGTTTTAATTTACTCTTTTTAAATTAGCACGACGCCGATGGAGATAGATTTCGTGTAAATTCCATGGACATTTTTAAATCAATATAGCTGTTTACTTTGTGTATATTTTATTGTAATTATTTATGTGTTTCTGTTAATAAATATGTTTCCAAATCCAACTCGTTTAGGTATTATCATACAGAGCCAACAAACTTAAGTTTAAAATATTAAAAAAAAAGTTTTAATAAAATATTGGTAGATTTGTGTTAATTGACTAATATTTCTTGTGACCATACCTGGTAAGCTTGAAAAAGCTTGTTAGAATACGGTCCACGACAATAGTCGAATGGCGGGATTCGAACTTACGACCACTAGATCGGTAGTCCGTACCCATAACCATTAGGCTATTGGCGCTTCTAAAATTATATGCTATATAATATAAATAAAAATTATGGCTAAATATTTTCCGAATAAAAATTACAAGTATAGTTTTTTTTACTAGCTGTTTTAATTGCTGAATTAAATAGTTTTACAACGTATAAAATTAAATTAACATTATGAATTAAAACATTTAAATCTGAGCAAATAAGACTTCTGATCTTTCCGAAATAATTTTCTTGGCTGTAGGAAAGTAAGGCAGAATGTTGATCCAGGAGTCTAGGCTTAACGTTAGTATACCCACCTGGAAGAATACACCGACATTATTAGCGATACCCACCTGGAAGAATTAATTAATTAACCAACATTATTCGCGCTTTGGCTAAGAAATGAAAACATTAGTGTATGAAACAATTGGACATGATTAGAACATGTTCTTGTAATACCTTAGTATCTGCTCTATAGGAAAAGTAATGAGAAACACCCCGGTTCAGTCCCTGCAGCATGCCGAACGCGTCGCCAGCGCTGAGCGTCTCGTGCGTGGTCTCGGTGAGGTCGGCGCGCACTGACACCACCGACACCGCGCCCGATTCCACCCAGAACATGCGAGCCTCGCTGTCACCGGCCACCACTATGTAGTTACCTTTAAAGATAAACTGTTTTATAAAAAATGCTAGTACTCGTTAATTAATGATAAAAAAGATATCTCATAAGAATAAAACATTTCAACAAGGAAAGCGCTAAATAAAGTTAAAAAGGATAATAAATGATGTAAACTGGTTGAGCTTACCGGGAAAGAAAACTGTGTAATTCAATGCGGCTGTCAACTGACGCAGAAATGGCTCTCCGGTCTCAGAGAAAAGGTAACAATTTCTCAAATGGTGACCGAACATTGCGGTCATGAGGTCGCAGCGCAACACGTAGGGAGTTTTGGCCATCAATTCTGGCAACTATTGAGGAAAATAATACTTTTAGGTGTACAGACATTGGAGTTAATACATCAAAATTGATTATTAGTTTAGCTAAAATGGGAACATTTAACACAAGTAGACTTGACTCGAATTTTATTTTATAGATCGTTATTAAAAAATCTGACCCAATACTACTGACAAAGGTAAGACAAACTAAGAAGGCAGCAATTGAAATAGAATTATTTACCTGACGACCTCTTTCATTGATCCAAAGCTGTCGTATATACTTCCAAAATTTTTTCAATTGATAATCTGAAATGAACAAAAATAAGATTTATAATTGTAAGTCAACAGAAGACAAAGTAATATAAAAAAAAATACATTCTCTTTATTAAATACGCTTTTCTGATTGTTTTAGTAGTGTAAACTTATGGTTAGATCGTAATAGTTTATTCTTATTTATCTGAAACAATAAAATAAGGAAAATTAGATTTCTTACCCGACAAGCCTTGATTCTTCAATAGATCGATTAATTCCTCTGTTTTAATTTCGTAACTATTCAAGGCGTATTTAGTGGAATAGGCGATTTGTATCGAAGTGGCGACAACAATCGCCGCCAACATCTTGCCACAAATGAGACAGACAACTAATATCGCCATTGGGAATATATCGCCAATGTGAATCTCATCGCCACCGGTTCCAGTCAGTTCTGATATAACCAAATATAAAGATGTGACGTAATCCCAACGTTGTTGTGGCGTGTCTCTGAAATTATAAATACGAAATTTATTCACTCGTCTATTAAAATATGTTTATCAAATGAAATTAATTTCTCTACGTTTCATAGTTAATTATTTATCTTTTAATATCATAATTAAACTATAAAAAAAAATATAGCGGGTTAGTCGAATTTAATGGAAATAAGAAATTATATAAAAGCTATCTAAACAATTTCAAACTTATTAAAATCAGACATTTTTATATCATCAATATAAATACTGAACTACCCAATATCTACAGACAACAAAGAACATGGTATGATAATATATTTTTTTATATAATACGTTATATACATTAAATTCTGTTACAGACACATTGTCGAACACTCACTCGTTAACGAGATGCATCTTTAACGTCCTTATGAATTGAAATGGCGAAGTTGCAATCAATGTAACCAGCCAGATGCATGTAAATGTGTGTATGAACAATACCACCAAGAAAACTGTGGTCATCGACTGAAAACGAACGCATGTAGTATGTTAGGTGTAATACTAGAATGTATAACATGATTTATATATTATATACTTGTAATGTTGTTAAATTGTTCGTTAGTTCGGCGGCGGTCTTGCAGTAAAAGTCGTAGATGTGTTTCAGCCTCAGTAATTTCGTACCACGTAAGTAATGCATTGCTTTTAAAGGTTTTCTGTAAACAAAAAAATGATAAAAAAAAGAGTAAAACTGTAAAAAAAAAGAGATGACGTAAAATTAATTGGTATGCGATCATTGGTTAATTGTATTCCCATTATGTATGTCTGAGTATTATTAAGACATAAATGGATAATATCTTTACGGAAAACAAAATCCGATAAGCTCCAGCGGAAAGTTGGCGACAACGTCCGTCCACACCCAGAGCTTGTGTTTGAAATATCTTCGTCGGCATTTAGAGTGGTTTGATATCAATTCGCCGTGTTTATTGAGGTATCCCTATAAATGAAATTGATTCTTATAGGTAAGAATTAAGTCTCCTTTTTCTTTAATCAAAAAATGTTAACAATTACGACGTATTGCCTTTGAGCTATAGTAAAACAAATACAGAAATGTGTGTTTTAATGTAAAAAGTTTAGTAACTCTAGTTACGATGTCAGAATGAAGTAATATAATAAAAAAATAACAAAAAGTCATGCCATCATACTAATACATTATAAATGTGAAAAAGACAAAAAAATTATATAGATGAAATTTTGCAAAGATTACTGTGAGGAATATGGCGTATGCTAATTAAAGTTTTTTTTAATTCACTATACGTCAGTTGCGAATAAATAGCTAGTTTAGTTTTCATATTACATAAATCGTGTAATAAAATCAATATAAATATAATACCTGATGCATATACGTGTAGATTTTCAAGTAGAAGAATATATCGAACGCTGATTGAATCCAAAATATGAGGTAGCAATCATTCAAGGTGACAAGTTCGTACAGTATCAGCATGTAGTTGGCGGTTGCTATGATACAAGTCAGGTATCCGAATGCCTTGAACAAATAACAAAAAAAAATGAAATATTTTAATTCATTACATTTTAATGTCGTGGCATTTTTTTTGAAATTAAAGCGCTAGTGAGCCACTAAAATAACACTTTGAAACTAGAACCCTAATATATTTCAACCACGACTACATAACAGCAGATATAACCGTGTTCATGTGCTAATTTAATCTACATAAAAAAGTGTTATTATTTCTTACGTTTCTCATCTATTTAACTGTTCGTTTGTATATTGATTTTATATGATAAAGTTATATATATTATTAAATAAAAACATTAATGATTGTGATGGGAATGTTCTTACTTGAAACAGTAAAGTGCCAGGTCTGAACAAGTTCGACAGACGCATGTAACTCTGGTAGCTTATAACACTCGCAGCGGATTTAGACTGGCTGATATTCGAATGAGAACTACGTACTGATATTTGGCCAACTGTAGAAAGGCAGACACAGAATTTTACATGACTCTTTAAAATATTACAATCTTACAGAAAATGTTAAAATAGCGTCAGTGGCGCAGTTGTTAAGCGCTTGAACGGAACGGATCATACTTGACATCGTACAGGTTCGATCCCCACATGTACCAATGTATTTTTCCATTTTAGAATTGCATATGTACATTATTCAACGCTTTTACGGTGAAGGAAAACATCGTGATGCAACCTACACCCATTCAACCAACACGCACTGGCCCAGCGTTACTGACTATGGCCTAGTCACCCCTAACAATAGGGTAGGCCCCGAGCCCCTTGGTGGGGACGCAAAATGAGCTGATTATGAAAGAAAATGTCATACCTGGAACTTCAAATCGACTAGATCCACTTCTAGAATCGATCGCCGAATCTTGAGATTGCAAATCGAATTCTGAATCTTCTATAATTAAAATATTTAGAATTAGATACTACCGTTTTGTAGTGAGGATATTTAACACAAAACATAAACAATTGAAGACTACTGTTTCATTGTACTTCGTCTGTAAACCAGTACTAGAATAATTTTAGATGCGCAAGTCTCTCTCTCTTGGTGCGGACGGCAGGAAGTCGTTGGATGCGGAAAGTGGAGGACCACATACTGCGGAAGGCCTATGTCCAACAGTGGGCAGACCAGGGCTGATGACGATGATGCTGATGGAGTCTCTATACACTTCACTATCGTGAGTAGCTCACCGTTAACAGCGTATAACTCAACTACAAATGTTAATTGATTATGAATACAAGAATTCACTAATTTCATACGGACGTAGTTACTACGGCTCGAACTTATTTTGCAAATCGATTCACGAAAAATTATCTTTACCCTTATTTTAATTATATTTAACAAAACTTTCCTTTTTTATAATACCTGTAGATTCATCGTCGCTGCTCACGTCCATCGATATCGGTAGAATGTAGTCCTTCGACACTTCGAACGCTTTTCTTAATGGTTCTTGTATTTTGGGATAATATTTCACCAAATTAAAGAATGTTTGACTTGGTAACACCAACAAATCTAAGCTCCTGCTCGCGTAAATAGCCACTTCTGAACACGATGTTGATTGCTGTTAATATATTTACATGATTTCTTATATTCTATTCTACTAATATGTAAATGGAACTTTAGTATAATGACGGCACAGAAACAATTGCAGTGCAAAAACATTACCAAAAAATAATTGTCAATAAATCTGCAGACTAGCATTTATCTTGAAGATTCATTTATTTTGTACAAAACACGTGTTGTTATTTACCCCAGTGAAATTTCCAAACATGCCGCCAGGTCCCATACAAGTAATCATTTCATTGTATGTACTTAATACATCGACCTATAAAAGCATAATTCATAGTAAACAATTGAAGTAATTATTCAAATGAAATTTATTGATGAAATAACTTCTGCCTCAAGTACTTTGGCACACCGTCATCATCAGCTCGCTATAGTCCTCACTGAGGGTCTCGGAGCCTACTCTATTATTAGAGTGACTAAGCCATAGTGGTCGACTTCACAGATCTTTGAATTTCTTCGAAGTTATACAGGTTGCATCACGATGTTTTCCTTCACCATGAAATCATGATATAAGTAGCATAACAGAAATTAATAAAATCAAAAAGTTCATACCTTCCCTCTGTATATGATAAATATGTCGTTCTGTACATCTTTGCATTGTATGACATTGTCTCCTTTGAGGAAGTACATTTCGTGTAAGTGTTGAGTGATTACTCTGATAAATGATCTTTCGACTCTACCGAACAAGGGGACTTCTCTTAGCGCTCTTTCATACATAAAGACCAATGTGTCTTCCATTAACGCCGAGTTGAGTCCACGACATATTTGCTGTAGAGAATACAAAGTGACCTATGTAAGTGTCCACATATATATATTTTTTTCATAATTCATGTCAGTTTGAGTAAGTTCATAATATACTGGTATTCCATTATAAAAGCAATCATCAACCAATATTGGACCTTCTCAATTCTTGAAAGGTTAACATAATATATTTTTATTAATGTTTTCAGTAGCGGAAAGTTAGAATAAAAAAATCGATCAAATTATGTCATCTGTTACAAGAGAACAAACGTACGTTTATGTAAAAACATTGTGAGCAGTCTTCTAGTTGAAAATTTACCTGTGCGTTACTGCCGTTCGTTCTTTTCCAGACGTATTCGAAATATTTTATTGTTTTCATCGTGATGGTGGGGTCAACGTTTTGCTGGTAAAGAAAATCGGCTAGGTCTCTCGTCTGTTCCTAAAAAAGTATAACGATAAAATACAATGTTACTAATGTAAATTTGTACGGGTGTTAGAAGGTTGCCAGGACAGCTTTATAGATCTGAATGTGATTTGGTATGGTTCTAGAACACAATCTGGATAAACACATAGGCTACAATTTCTTTGTAATTCAGCGCGGGCGTAGGCCCTCGCGACTCCTAGTAATGCCATTAATTTAAAGATATGCATGTTTCAATTGTCATTGCTAATAAAACTGTTAAAAAAAAGAAAACAAAAACGCTAAGCAAGTTATTAAGTAGTGAGATTTGAATATATTTACTGTGTGTTCTAATAATGCATGAGAAGCAGTTGACTGCGTCGAAGCTATATATCCAAACATAAACGCGAAATAAAGAGCTCCGCATATTTGTAGTATCATAGTTAAGCCGACGTCCGCTTTAGTCGACAGCACGATGGGTGTGCATCCGCAACCTGATTCAGAGATAGGATATAACATTATAAATGCGAATGTTTACATAGATAGTTGTTTTAAGCTAATTAAAAAAAAAACACAACCAATAAGAGGTTTAGAAAAGTTATCTGGTAGTAACAAATTATTTTAAAAAAAACTTTATAAATTCGTATAAATCAAAAACACTGTTACTACTCGAACAATTACTATTAAAAGCGCCAATGGCTTAACACTTTAACAGACTACCGATCTAGCGGTCGCGGGGTCGAATCACGCCATTTGACTATTGTGGTTAACCATATCCTAACACATGTTTTTTTCAATCTTACCAGTAATGGGTACAAGAATTATTAGTACCAAAACAACAACAAAAAACCCTCAATGAAAAATTCATATAAAATTATTTACCAACGAATAATTCAAACACCCAATAGAAGGTATGTACGTATTCTGTTATTGCATCTGAAAAAAAAGACGAACGATGTCTTATAACGTCCTTGATAAAATTATGACACTTATGAAATTATTTTTAAGACCTGACTTAATCTTCTTCTTTTTTTATTAGCATTTTACTCAGAATATGCGATAACTTAGTACGGACGGCAGGAAGTCGTTGGATGTGGAAGGCGGAGGACCGCATACTGTGGAAAGCTTTGGGAAAGGCCTATGTCCAACAGTTGGCAAACAAGGGCTGTTGATGATGATGATGATGCGATAACTTATTTAATTTCACTTAACGTTACTTACATTTAATTTCAAATGTATTCCCCGATATAACGAATGTTCTGGAACAATTCACCAAGACGTAATACGAGTCGGCAGGTAGGAACGGCTGGCAGGAACTGATGAATATAAAGGCGGTCGTCGAGTTGACCACGGTCGTGACAAGAGGTAAGAATTTGAATAAAACAACTGCTTGATTTATTCTCATTATATCATTCTCCCAATACGAAAATGCACCCAGCACTCGTGTCACCTAAGACAAACCAAAGAAAACTACATTAATGTATGTAAGAGAAATGTAAACCAAATTGTCATCAATCATCTCTATCAACCGTCATATCGGAACTCACATCCTTCTTACGCATATCCTCTTTCAAACAATTAACTCTTTCTTCGGTACTCTACTTTTGTAGCCATCTAAATTCAATCTACACTAAGCGACTGAATAATAAACGATCAAGCGACTCTGCGTGCGGAAGTATGCTTACCAGCAAAATCCTATTCAATCTATACAGGTCCGTATCGGAATGCTCGTTTATTATATTTGACTGTAAATGGAAGACATGTTAAAAACCAAAACAATATATACAAGATTAAAAAAAAAAATACTTACCAATTGTTCGAAAGGAAATATACTTATAATGTCCAAAATAAATGCATGTTTGAGATATCGCGTTACGGTCAGCAAAGGATGTGTTACTAACAAGTAACGTTCGTCGTAGTACGCGACATACGCCATCACCACAATGTCGATGTACAGAAAAATATCTGACCAGATGTAGCTGTTACCATATTTGTGTTGTTTAGTCTGAAAACATAAAAATGTTGACGTCATAAACATAAGACCATAGATGGAGTGTTTCATACAAGTTTGACATCAAATCGATGTCTCCAAATGTCATTTTTTATTGTAAATAACAATACTGGAAATTTAATAAAACAAATGCTCTCCGATCGCCTTTTGTTCGCCTCACATTTGCGCTCCGGAGTTGTCTTTGGATAAGGCGTAAATCCAAACTAATAGATAATTTAGGGTCTCATACTGCCACATATTATATAGTATAGAATACATATTAAGATACTCAGAGAGTGGACATTTAATATGAGAAGGATAGGATATGTTTAAGGAACTATTAAACATCAGCAGTTAAAGGGTTGTTTAATTTTCAGTTTTAGTAAAGACTGCAAGCCACATGCTCGGAAGGTATAATCCGAACAACACATCTTTCCTATTATAAAATTCAAGTAGTTGTTTAAATTTCGAATGATTTTTTTTTCTGGAACTTACGGAAATGTTATAAGGTACGACCAAAATATAGTAGATGGCTACAACCAATCTTAAAGTACACCAAAACTTTAAAAACATCCCGTGCGGAGTTATACATATTGGTAGAAATATGTAACGAAGCAATCTGGAACAATTAAGTTGAGTTTGAACGTGGCAATACTTCTCTGGTTCTCACTATTTATAGTTCATATTTAAATATTACATTATAAAATTAAACATAGCTCTGTTACTTAAAGGTGTGGATATCGATCTCGAGGTAAAAAAAATGTTAAACATCATTCTTTTTCTGTATATTTGACGTAAATATATACATAACCTCATAACTCCTAACTGTTCGAAGGCTTTCAAATAATGCGTCTTCTCTTCTCGGTCGTTCATGACAATGAAGCTTTCTTTGATTTCTTGCTGCAATACAAGAATACACAAAAAAATAAACAGTGGGGTTTAGTAGGTATGGTTTATATCATTTACCCCTTAGTGCTAGGGAAAAGGGGGCGAGTCTTATATAACCATCGTGTCTTCTCCATAGCGCGGACGCGGAAAAGAATTACGTTGTTTAAATGAAAAATAGTCTAAGAGTATTGGTCATGTGGTGTATAATTAGTTTTGCCTATTGTTTAATATTAAATCACTTTCTGCTTATATACAGTACTTTTTGCTTGTTGTAATAACGGCTCGTTAGCTTAGCGGTTAGAGCGACTATCTCAAAATAGTAGTCGGGGGTTCAAATCCCTCACGAGCCAGTTTTTTTTTTTCTGTAAATTGAACTTGGAATATCTTATGTTTTTGTGTAGATGTTTCGGCAGTGAAAACCCGTACAAGACAGAATGTAAAATGTTGAAAAGTTCTTACAGTTATTCTGTTTGTTTTAACGTCCAGTCTACCAATGAGAGGTTTCGCACTTTCGAATGATTTAGCTTGTTCACAAATTTCAGGATCATGAAGAACCTGTAAAATAGATATGTTAAACTATATATTAAGTTCAATATATTGGTAAGATTGATATCTCTGATTATTCAATACTCTGTACCGTCATAACAATGTGGCTGATATCCGGGAATATACTCCAGCACTGCACCAGCGTGCGGTAGTCGAGATGCAATAGAATGCAATTGGTTGACGTTACCACAGTGTAAACCTGTATAGATTATATTTGATTATTTTTACACGAGCGGCGACTTTACAGAGTTATTCGTCGACGTCCATGGGCATCCGCAACACTAGAGGAGCAGATGTCCTTTGATAAGGATACCCTCGCTTCTTAAAGGACCAATGTATATGTACGTAATGATAGAAATATAGATGTTGGTAAGTGCTTACTTTTGGCAGTCCATAGAGCATCTCGAATACACCAAACTTACTCCCCGGCCCACCATGGTACACTACGACTCCTTTGTAACTAATCACTTTACAATGGCCCTAAAATATTTATAACTTAGTTACACAAGATGTGAAATACAGGGTGTGTGTTATTCATTTGTGTGCAAATTAAAAATTAATGGCGTTTATTCACTTTTTATTATAAAATCTTAGCAAATTTTTGTTTACTAATATTGCTAGCAACATTCCAACTAAGCTCTAGATTTGTGCTACGAAATGGTATAAAACATTAGTTCAATGGACGGGTATCGAACCCACGACTACGTGAACGTACAACCGTATCCTCCACCATTAGACTTTGAATTTGTACTAACTTTTGATAAAATATACATATCTCTTCCAATGTCTCCAGCGTGTTGCACAATTTCATTATCAGGTAGTACAATAGTTTTAATGCAAGCTGCTACTGTTTGTAGGAAATCATGGCTGGATTCCTGCAAAATATTATGAACCTTGTACTAGTAGAGATAGGGTTAACCTATACTTGTAGATACAAAATAGAGAAGTGACCTGCTCCCTATAGACATCTATATTTGTAGACGCGATTGTAAATTAAAAATTTGCAAAGGAGACACATAGAACATGGATAATTCCCCTTTCTACGTGATTCATATACCAACGTCCCTTTCCTTCTATCCACACAAAAAGGGTGGGAAGTAAAGACGAGTAAAATTAGGTCTCTAGTGTACTCATCAAACGATATGCAGAATGACCACTTCTCGTCTGTCGTATTTTGTTCAGTGTTTCGATTTCTATACAAATAAATTTACATACTTGAAATAAAGTGCAGCATAACAGTGTGTCTACCATTTCTACGGCCAAAATTTCTTGTTGTAAATTTGGAGAAATGTCTTTAAAAATTTCATCTGATGACACTGCGTTGTTATAATACCTGAAAAATAACTGAAGAATGTAATAACATTTCAAAGTGTAATTTTTTTTATAATGAAATCATTTACCATTGCACACAGAAGAATTTCTTAACTCGAGCCTTTATTTTACTGCTGACGTGATTTACAGATAAAAAATAAAATAATTCTCTCATTGATTCCTGAAAAATTATCGAATGAAATTATAAAACGCACTAAATCTTCTATATAAAACAATAAATTGTGTCTTAACCTTAAATTTTAATTTTCGTTGTGTAAGAAGTAAATAAATGCTACAAACTTTAGCAATGTAAAAACAACCCAAATACGATCCGGCTATAAACAAAAGTGTTACCTGAAAATTTTTGAAAAATTATTAAACACGTTTACAATGAATTTGAAATTAGAATGTGCATGAACCTGTCCATTAGAAACAAATAGGGCATAATAAGAAATAAAAAAAGGAGTCTGTACTACATTTTTTTTTTAATCCATTTTTAAAATCGGAATACTGATTTATAGAAACACATTCTCACTTATCAAGCGATTTTTGAGAGATCCAGTTCAGCAATGTTCACACTTTAAACACATCATTGGTTTGGTATTCATTAATTTATCTGAATATTCCTTTGTTTGTTTTTGTGAATAAATTTTTACTTACAAATATGAGATCCCTTATTCCCGGTGATATGTCGGAAGTACCGCTGCCTGTGAAAATCGATGTACCAAAGTCGAGCGCGGTTATGATAGGCTTTTCATGTTTAGCATCGTTTGTGACGAAGATTTTTGTCTCCCAATAGATCAATTGAGACATCCATGAACTCTGGAATTTTGTTAATTTAAATAGTGTTATTTGAATTGTAAACACGTAATACGTTTATACTTACATCTATGCACAATTTCTTTGGACATGCGATCAAATAAAGAAGACATCCAGACCAGTAACAGGAGATCGTGATCAGTAGAGCGTACTTTAACAAGCAAATGCACTGTTGAATACATTAATTGTTAATACATAGTGCATTCGTGACGTATTTTTCCGATTTGAACACACCCTTACAAAGACCATTCTTATCGGTCTATAAGAAAAGTGTAGACAGGAAACTGTACACTTATTTAGTAAGGGCATTGTGGATAAAATTGTTCTAAACAGAACACGGTAGAGTTGTATTTGTTTGTAACAAAACAATTCACTCCAATATTCATCAAGTAGTGTTTGGTATTGTATATATATATAAATTATGTTTACATTTTGCAGAAATATTTTTTCTGTAATATTGTTGTTTTTTTGTTAATAAATAAATGAAAAATCTCACCCTAACGCTAACGTTAAAATTATTTTCCCACTTGGACAAGTAGCTCCAAATGTGCCACACTTGAAGAATAGGTAACATCACTACAAGCTGACTTAACATTGTCTCCCTGTTGGGGTCGAGAGTGTCGGTGAATATATGCAAAGGAAACAGTGACAATATATCCAGGTAAAATCCTATCGTCGCCATCTTTACTTCGGCTATCTCTTTTACAGTATCCTTTATTGTATTCTGGAAATACGAAACTAATTAACTTTTCAAATAACGGAGCACCAAAAATTTGGCGGTCGTGGATTTGAATTTCACCATTCGACCATTGTGAACCATATCCTAACATTATCCTTTTCAAGTTTGCGTGTAATAGTTACAAGAAATATAAGTAAATCAACAATAATCTACTAAACAATAACGGACTTGCATTTAAAAAAAAATTGACCGCTCAAGGTCATGGGCAAGATGCGTAGTGTTGGCCGCCGCGTTTCTTTCGCCCAGCCACTAGTATTATGTTCTGCACGGTCACTCATACAATTTCTAGTCGCAAAGATATTTCACAACATTACTGCCTGTCAACTGTCATTATTTTATAAACAGCCATAATTACAAAAAAATAAAATACCTTATCGACAACAGCTGTAGTAAGTTGTATGTAAATATTGAACAATAACCCAGTAAACACAACTGTAGTCGTGACTTTCTCCCAATTGGTCTTTTGTGTTCTAATCGCTAAGTAAGGTGACATGATACACACGTATAGAATCATACAAAAGTGCGCTATATCGAACATTAATGTCTGAAATATAAGAAAATTTTGATTAAAAAATGTGCATATATATATGTAGACATCCTGACAATCATACATTCTAATTGTCGTCTATTAGTCGGAATTCAACCATAACTATTAACTTATTTTTAGATTACAAATGGTTTTCAGAATTTCTTTGCCATATTAACTGTAATGATGATAAATGTTACATTAAGCCGTTCGATCAATTGTCATAAAGTAGGTACGAAGTTTTCGTTTCGTGTATCAATATAATGGTTGTAAAGAATGAAAGAAATGATAACATTTAATGCAAGTGTTACAGCATTGGATATCTACAGTAATATATTTATATTGTTCTCGTACAAAATCAGTGTTGGGTTCAAGGATCCATGGAAATTTTGATATAAGACAAACAGTCGGTTCGTCCTTTGTAGTGACGTTCTCGGAAATCTGATAAAGTTCTAAATACTCTGTCGTAAACTTCCTTTGACGTATATTATTTTCATCTAGAATAAAATTATAATTGTTAAATTAAATTCTATAAACTAGTTTGTATCCGGCCAGTAACAAGAATTTTAATTACAAAAAAATAAATTACCTCTGTAATATAAATGAGAATCATCTACGAATGTGGAGTCTTCGTCTTCCAGACCGGATAAATACTCTTTGAAAACTTTCATAGGACGGTACCGAGTCCGAATAAGCCTTGAATCTCCCTTGTCATAGTTTGTTATTGCTTCCTAAACATGAATTTTAAAACACATACTACCAGTATAAATACATCATTAGTACAATAATTGAGGGATTCTGAGGGACTCCGAGTCAATTATTGGTGACTACGGAGTGTGTATAAAAATGTATATTCGAAGGATATGGTCAAATTTGCATGCCGATGTTTGGGGGAGACCTATGCCCAGCCGTGGGTGACATGTTTCTGATAAGGAGATAAGATGTGTACACTAAGGGACTATCTAAGTCGCTCTGCAACTCTGGGTGTACAATAAGCAATGTTAATCAATATTTTAGTATCTTGTAAGGCCAAATTTTTATAGCATGTCTTAATACATAATAAATATAATTACTTGTCTACGTCTCGAGTTTTTAAGTCGATTTTCAACTTTATCCCGTATTTCTTTAAGTCTCATCGGATTTTCGTTTATTACTCTTAAAAATTCCGTTCGACGCAGTATCTGCTTATAATTGAAATGTCAATTAATTATATAAAGGAGTCCCTTAATTAACAAAACAGTAATAAGGTTCTTAATTTACCTGTAGTTCTACGTAAGTCGCAGCTTTGATAGTTACTTTCGCCGGAATCGAATAAAATAAGCATATCTCACCAAGAACCTATAAAATCAAATTTAATGTAAAAAAAAAATTGTAAATAGTGAATAATGGACCTTACTATTATAGTCAGAGTAGTTAAATGCCTTTATGTATGAAACCTTAAGTAACCATTTAACAACTCTAAGTACTGCAGTTATTTTAAATTACTAACAGTTCCTTCTTTAAAAGCAATCATTGGACTCTCGTCATCTTCGTCAGACAATAATTCCAAGACTCCTTTCTTTATCCAAATCATTCCGCCTTTAACCACGCCCTGGCACCAGATCTGCTGACCGCTTAGATAAACTTCATGTCTCATTAATAAGGAAATTTGACGCATAAATGATTCATCTGCAAGCAAACTACGTAAGTATTAAAAACTAAATATCGGCTCCGACTAGATACGAGTCCATCGGGAAGAGGGTAGAGTGGGGGCTCTTTTTTATCTTCGTTTATTAGCGGGTAACTTCAAAACGGCTGAACGAATGTGAAGTAAATTTGGGACATAGATAAATTAGTGTCTGGAATAGTGCGTAGGTTATTTATAACGATCTTTTTAAAATAGTTAAATCGAAAACGAAACATTATAAATCCAAAAATGTATATATACAAATAAGCATACCGCAGTCTCTAAAAAGCATGGCATCATGAAAGTGTCCAACGTTTATGTCAAATATTAGTTCCATTTGTAAGGAAGTGGGTAACTGGCGAAGGTAATTGGAACTCAGAATACCGTCTTTCATTTTCCAGAGCTGAGTCTTGTATTTCTCAGTCTGTTCTGTTAGGGCTGGCGAAGCTCCGCGTAATTTTAAATAGTTAATCATGTGGTGATACTGTAAAAATTACTTATCTACGATGATTCATATCAGCCACACGTCGCCCACTGCTGAGCGTAGGCCTCCCCCACAGAACGACACGACGGTTGGTCCTCGGCCGCCCTCATCCAGGATGCTCCCGCAAACTTAACCAGATCATCGGTCTATCTTGCGAGAGGCCTACCCACGCTGCGTCGACCTGTCCGTGGCCGCCATTCTAGGACTCTCTCTGTTATTGTATATCTCGTATTAGTCATTTCTTCATAGTTACATAGTTTTGATCTTTTTCGAGAAATTAATAGCAGATTCTTGTCAATTTACTAATCTATTTTACCACTTCAACTAAGCTTTAAGCTTGTGCACGACAATAGTCGACTCTCGACCGCGTTCGTAAATCATTACCAGTAAACATTACGCTATTGGCGCTTGATTAATTAAATATTTTTACTTACTCTATCTACGAATGTAAACCACCTTCGTTGTTTCAATACCATTTCCCAAGTTAAATTTCCAATGAATTGATAACGTAGGAAAACGCAACCGAAAAGCATTAACAATGATGTAAACAATTTTTCACTTGCCGTCTGAAATCGATAATTACTTTAATAACGTGACAATACTTGTGTAATACGGGCTCTAGGACATGCATTTTATTTTGACAAAAAATGGGTTCGGTTACATTTTTCTTTAATACTTAAATGCGGTGCTTTATAAAGGATATCTAAGAGTCGTAGAGACTTATTTAATTGTACAAATTTGTTTTCTTCTTACCAGAGGAAAAGTGTCGCCAAAAATGACATTAAATAACCGACAAGTACAATAATACCAGCAAGGTCCGTAGCTAAAACACAAAAACACGACTAAAACAATGTAATATTATTATTGGGTTATTTAAGGTAGATACAGTGGGTAGGCACTGGATTTCTAATCTACAGGTCTTGGGTTCAACTCCTTTTGTAGAGATATACATGAATTGACTTGGATCAATCATTCAACTTTTATACTATGCTATTTTACACTGCACACTACGTATTATTTGTATATTTAGTTAGGTATGTATATATGTGTAATATATTATATTTTAATATTTACCTATTAAATTGCAATTTTTTCCTATTAACATGTTCTGGGTAGCCAAGCTTGTGCCATTCCTTGGTATCGGATCGCGTGACGTGCATTGAGTACCACAGGCACGTGCTGACATGCGATAGCAAGATCACAGATAGAACATGCTCCATTATGTACACTTTCATACGAGAACTTCGCATCTAACATATTAGAAATATAAATTTAAGAATGCTATAAAGATTGCATTAAGACAATGAAGCTAATGTTGAACAGAAGCGTGTGGGGTCCTCCATCTAGGTGCTCTGGTAACTGCGGACGGCGGGATCTCGTTGGATGTAAACGAGGGCTGCATTCTGTAGAAGGCATTGAGGCAGGCCAATATTCTGCAGCGTTTTTATTGATTGACAGGGTTGATGATGATGATGAAGGAAGCTATTTGTATGTTTTTTTTTACCAATAATTATTACAGTATATAACATAACTTAAGCAAGAAAATAAACACAAGAATGCAACACATTCTCATATAAATACTTACACTAACAGTTTCTTTAATACTCGCGAACAGGACGTACATTCTGTAAATCCTTCCAACATCCAACCAACTGCTGGTCGTTGCTAAGTATTTATAATTTGGATTGTATTTACCTGGAAATAGTAAAGTCGCTGTTAAATATTTTCTCACTGCTGTACTTAGAGTACTATGGCAGGCAAAAACTGTCTTTTATTTTATTTATTGTTACTAAATTTAAATGAATTACTTAAAACGTTTATGATTATGTTTACTTACAGATAATCGACAGCGGTGCTAAAGATATGACGTCATACAAAAGCAAGATGTAGTTCCTTTTGTAGACTCTCATATGCAGTCTGACTAGAGGCCAGAAAGTGTGAAGCAAGTGTAAGATGACATCAACCATGAATAGAACTTCAGCTATAATAAGTGTAGCGTCCAGTATCAACCAGGACATCCTCAAATAATACACCACTAACAGATGTATCATAAATTTATAAATAATCAGCACCAAAGTAAATATCTGTAAATTATTTTATTGTTACAAAATACTAGATGTCACTGTAGTCGTCGCTTTTTTTTAATCATTCGGAACAAACTTTTAATTTACCTGCCATGACAGTTTCCAAGGAAGGTCAAGCATAAATCTTGTCAATACTCCGATGCGACCATTCCACAAAAACGTTCCCTTGAATGTTGTTAGTTTCATTTTAGTTCGATGTAAGCTCAAATGACTCATTGCCGTATTCGCATTTAAGGAAAGTGTTCTGCAGCAAAAATGACATTTATTCACTTGGTTATCGATGCCAATGAAATTATAGAATACCGCTTCTTTATTTTTGATACGAGATTTTATTCAGCAGTACTGCACCGTTGGTGGGAATGCGCGCAGGAGGGACATTTCAGCCATTCTTATAACCACTTGACATATAAGCCTTTATTTAACTTTAAACAGTCTTTTTATACATGCTAAACACAGACCAAGCTCAAAACATGGTTTGACGTCTGTGTTAATTTTTTTTACAAAACACTTTCATTTAATTATTAACATTTTCGTGAGACATTTCACTATACTACTTATAAAAACAGCTTAACTCAAGTGTGAATCGGTGTCATCGCTAACGAGCTACGGGCCGCAACGCGCTATAGTACCATTCCCACTCACCTTGAAGTAAAACCCCCGATGGGCTCGAAACTAGTCGGTACCGACACCGATTTACACGTGAGTTAAGCTGTTTTTATAAGTAGTATAAACACTTTCATGTGTATATTGCTAGGTTGTTAATGAGTATTTATTTAAATAAAATTCTTACCCGGTCCCGATAGTGCCTAGGGAGGGTTCGCTAAAGCTCTTCTGCATGTTAGCTTATTTAATAATATTATCTTTCTTCGTAAACTCACTAAAGATATCAGTTCAATATAACCTACTAGATAGCATTGCAATCTAGATGGTTTGTCGATCGTTTTTAAATTTAAGATACTAAATACACAACACACAAGGTCAAGGTGCTTAAGGTAATCTTACATAAAACGGTCGAAAGCTATTACATTTTTCATTTCTATAAGTGTTGAAGACAATGTTAAATCGTATCCTTGTCAAAATATCTAAAAACACAAACGGCTGAACATCGGTTGAACTGTGAAGGATGCAAACGGTTCAGTACAAAGCGGATTACCGTAAGCCGTAGCTGAGTGCGACCGGTCAGATATGCATGACCTAATTCTCAAAATATACGCAGACATGTTTTGATACTTTGAATTCCCATTTTTGATTGTTTATTGAAATAGTTAAACAGCAAGTCTCAAGGTGAAGCAATCAAACGTAACAAAAAATATCCGATGGATAAGCGAAGTTGCTTTGTTGACAAAAGTTTGTCATTTTTGAAGGTGAGTGCAACCGTATTAGTTTTTTGTTAGTGATTACAAAACAATAGTAGGCTATGCTATCTTATATAATTGATTGAAAAACTACTATGAAACTTCGGAATGTAAAGGATATTGTAGGACCAGTTCAACTAATGATTGTCACTTAACTGTGGCAGTCGATTGTCTATTTAAAGTGTAGATTAACCCTTTTTTTAACAGAAAAGATTTTTAATATCATCTTACTTTTTATTTACTGTAACTACGGCTCGTTAGCTTAGCGGTCAGAGCGACTGTTTCAGAATAGTGGTCGAGGGTTCAAATCCCTCACGAGCCAACTATTTTTATGCAGCTAAAAGCTATGTTTTCCTTGATATAACTTCTATTCTTTATAACAATGCAATTGAAAGTTAACTAAAGAGCGGTTCATTTACAAAAATCTCATTGACTTTACCTCGCAAAGCTTTGCTCTTCTAATTAGCGGTGTTAAAGGTTCCTTTTTGTTCACGTTACGTGCTGAATTACGTTTAAAGCCTTTTGAAGCTCTACGGTATTATTAAAGGGTGTATTTTCTTTACATACTACGTTGTGTTTGATAACAATTTGATGAATAAATTGTAGTGTAATTATGTGCAGTGTAAATTCTTAAATTGATATGACCTAATATTGATTTGAGTTGGTAAATTTGCGTTATCGCAGTTTACTCTAAAGAATTCCAGCTTGTATGCAATCCTTATTTGTTTTCTGTATTCTTTTTTCTGGAATCGTTGCGTGGTTATTTGAACTTAAAAGTAAAACATGTAATATCGTTCACATTGAATATAAACATAAATAGGGCATTCTGTCTGTTGTAGATCATCTTACTTTAGTGGCGATCATTTAAAAAGTTCTTTAATTAAAACTCTTTTATTTTTTCTTGAATCTTCATCTTGTAAAATACATAGATGTGCATCAATAGTAGCTTGACATGTGTATTCGATTCCTAATTCACGCGCAAACGTAGAAATTGCAGTTAATTTTCACTAGAAAATAACTTTTATATAATGCCACGTATAGTTTAAGAAAAAAAAAGGAAAAAAACAAAAGCACTACCACCACTATGAGATGGATATCCCATGTCATAGTGGTGGTCGTGGCTTTAACACGGGCCACTGAGCCAACCAGTTCTATGGCTTTCTATTCATAAACTGACAACATATTTGACCCGAGCACGAGCGTTACATCTGTATAATTATGTTTGTCGCAGTGCCAAATGTTTCAAGAAGGTTTAAGCAATTATAAATAAATTCTATAATTTTCTAACCTCTTTTCAACTAGCATCCATCGATGCAGACAAGATGGCGCTTCAATAAATTTACAAGCTTGACGAGAGAATTAAAAATTTAATTTGTCAAATATTCTTCCCTTTATTATATCAGTGGCATTTTCATATTAATAGATTTTAATTAGACATACGCGTTTATATTAGTATTTGTGATAATTAAATATTTTTTTCGAAGTTTCAACAATTCCTTTTTGCACCATTTTTTTATGTAATAATTTCGTAAATATTGAAATGTAAAAAAAAAACGTATTTCGAATTGATTTTAATTTGAATAGATATTTACAAGCATTTTGTTCATAAAAGATTTGTAGATAAAAAACAGTGCCATCTTTTATTTCTACTTAAAGCGTACAGAAGTCTGAAATTACCGTTCACGAAACAAGGAAAACATTTTGTTTATTACCATGTTCAATTGTTTATTTTTCCATACAAATAGAAATATAATTAAATATCAGATTTTATCGTCTTAAGAAACCGTCGAAAGAATTTTTTAAACCATCGCTACGAAGTAAATGGGGCGACAATGAATTGATTGCGGTGTTAAAAGAGGGGGAGGGGGGTAAAGGCAACATATGTATATTGACCTTTAGAAAGTATTTTTTTATGTTTTGAGTTTCAAAGAGTAAACACATTTCCGAGAAGAAATTATAGTGAATCTTTACAATTTTCAACTTTATAAGCACCTTTCATTTTTAAACTAGTATTTACCCGCTACGTTCATGCGAAATTAAAAAAGGTTAATTCGTAGCTCATTCGTTATCCGTTCTTTGAGACTATGTTCTGAATCTATGCCATTCACCAAGGGTCATTCAGAGGTTCTAAAGCTATCCAATAACAAACATCCATCCACTTAAAGTTTGGCGTTCATAATATGTTTCTTTTTTTATTTTTAAGCCATCTACAGACTCATGGCCCGTTCTCTTTTTTGCTCCGTTAAATTTAATTTTATATATGTAAATCTACTTATACAATTATATATACAGTTGTAATACAATTATATAGGCCTCCCCCAAAGATCGCTCGACGATCGGTCCTCGGCCGCCCTCATCCAGGAAGTTCCCGCAAACTTGACCAGATCATCAGCCTATCTTACGGGAGGCCTACCCTATAAAATTATATAAACTTATTAAATTATATATATATTTATTTAAAAAAAAAATTGTACCAATGGAGCGGCAACGCACAGGGCTTTCTGCATTTTGTCCAGTCCTTCTATGATCGCTGCGTCTCTGTTTCGGATCAACATGTTTATATTGTATTCTACAATTTTTTCGATCGCCGCATCCGTTGCTTTGGCTATGAATTTTGCAAGTTTACAATATTAGTTTGATTTAATTTTAATATCAGAGTAAAATTTTAAAGTCACCAAGTCAAACGTTTTTTCTATGCTCATTAAAAATGAAAGGCTCGTTGAGACGTCCATTAATCAACGTGTCTCATCTTTTATTACGTTCAGGACTATGTTTACTGAATTTAAAAGAAAGTAAACTCAAAATTAATGTAATGTAACAAAGATTTTAAGGTGTGGTCGAACACTGATTTCTTACACACACATATGTAGACATACATGTGTTCTTTGATTGATTTTTTCTTTTTATTCTTCTTTTTCTTAATGGCTTTTAACTTGAAAACATATAAAAACTCTTTGCAGACGTACGATACAGGTATATCAAACTTTATATCAAAAGCTTTCCCGCATTAAAAGATGGCTGCAGTCGAAAATGTAATATTATAAAAGGTTTGCAATTTTCAAAAGTGTAATGTTTTATGTTTAGTGAAAAATTTGTCTACAGAAAGCTGAGGCTGTTTAATACCCTTAATGCTTTTTGTATAGACTTGGCCAGTTTTATAAAATAGTTAGTGATTTTATCTTTACCTTTTTAATTCGTGATACGTCTAACACATTTTAAAACAAAACAACTGTACCAGGCGGACTAATAGTTTTAATTTCGAACTTAAAAACTACTGTAGTTTAGTAGTTTTGGAGTAAAATTTCACCCATGTAACCTTGATACTACTTATAAAACGGCTTAACTCACGTATAAATCGGTGGCAGTACCGACTAGTTTCGGGCCCGTCGGGGGCTCTTCTTCAGGGTGAGTGGGATTGGTACTGATTTGGTACTATACTGTGTTCATAAGTAGTATAGTGTAACGTCTCACGAAAGTTTTAATAGTTTAATCATACAACTTGAATCTAATTATCTAAAGATTTGAGGTCTTAATATTAAACACCACTATAAATTTGCGGATGTCATTGAGCGTCTACGATCATCGTCATTGCCGTCATTGTTTTTATAAAAAAAATCACGTAGATAATAATTTTATGAATTTAAATTTAGAATAATGATACATAATGGTTAAGTTATTGCCACGATGGCGGCATAAATTCGTTGCTTTGGCCCATTGCAGTAGAATTAATGGCTGCCGCAGTTTGTATTGCATGGACGACAAATTTTAATTCAGTCATTAATTTAGTTTAACGGCGTACGCACAGCCAGCGCGAGCACATCACTATATCTTCAAAAATTAGTTTGAGCATTAGACGGTTTAAATGTGAATTTTCATTGACGTACACAAAAACAAAACGTGCTATTGTCTTTGCTTTTTTTTTTAATTGTGAAGAATGAAAATGCTTTCTGACGTAAATGTTTCGACAGTGGAAATTGATTAGTTCGTGAATAAGTGAAACGAAAACAGCCGTCTTTTTTATTACAAACTAGTTGTCTCCGGTTACTCTGTTCGCGTGGGATTAAAAAAAACTATATAAATTTGATAGTGTCCTATAGGCTACGATATAGCGCATAGGTTGTAATCTATCTATGTTCTAAATTTCATTCGGATACGTTCAGCCGTTTTGAGGTTACGTGATGATAAACATCCATATGTCCAAACGTTCGCATTTAAACTATTAATAAGATCATTATCGAAGTATTTTGATAGGACCTATGTTAATTAGTAATCTAGTAATTATAGTGATAAGCGTTGAGCTAGTGTTGTCGCGTAGATAATGGTTATCGCGGATTATTAACTAAGCGAAAATTCAATATGTTTACAAAAGAGCTCGTTAGCTTAGCGGTCAGAGCGCCCAGTTAATAACACAATAGTGGTGGTCGGGGGTTCAAATCCCTCACGAGCTGATCAATTTATTAAGTTTTTTTTATACCATTTTTTTGAATGTTTAACATTTATCTTACTCCGGCGATGCATTTCGAGACCCTCTTGAGTTACAAATGTCCATGTCGATGTCCAGGCGGCGACGTTCATTCTGTCGTTCCCGCTGCTGGTTTGTCCCCTCGTCTTATAAAAACGAAACATTGTTCTCTACCAACGTGATATTCTTTAAAGATACTGGGTCGTGTGCTTTACATATATGTAAACATTTTTCATCACTTTTAATTTAAAGTTCTGAGTTTAAATAAAAACACAGTAGGTTCGAGTAGCGGTGAACGGGCCTAAATATATCTGCCCTAAATTATAGCGGTCCTAACTTCCCGACCGCAAATTAATTGCTACGTCTGATTGTTTCATCTGAAAATTTATCAACAGTTTTGTTTTAATTATTAGCCGATACGAATAATATATAAAATATACTCGTTGAATAAATAATATGTACATTAAAGTGTGTGTTTTTTAGCGTGCTAAAATCAAAATTTAGATTGATAAATTTTTATCTGTTCTAGGGTTATGTCGATGTTATGAATGCCATAAACATTTAAACTAAGAATGAATTGTTTTATATGAACTTAACCTCTAATCGAGAGCTTTCTGAAATGTTTTTGTACCGTATTATGACAACACTGAGGAAATTTACCGCGAGGAAAGGCTTCCAGAAGACTTTTATACCCTTCACAATTGCTCTAGGGATTAAATAGGCATCCAGTTAGGTAGATTTATAAATCGATTGTTAATATATTTTATTTCCTGAATAAGTCGTAATAAGTAATAATAAATGAACGTAATAACCTTTAAAATCGTTTTTAAAATTTTTACAATTTCATCCTTATTAGTTATATTATAAATAGATTGGAAGGTATCTTCAGAACTGCTAAGTGGATTTGCATGTGATAGAGAGATGTAGAACATTGTCTGGAAGTACATATAGGCTAGTAATTGCGACTTTGTCCGTACGGACGGAGTCGAAGGAGATATTGGATAACGATTTCTGATGAACATATGAACATAAGTGACCGACCGACGAACTGCATACTATGGAAGGCAATGGGAAAGGCCTGAGTCCAACAATGCGCAGACAGGGGCTGATGATGATGATATAAACATAAAATGAATATCTGATTTTAAAACACCAATGGCAGACGTGGAAAATATTAATTATGATTAACCATGAAATATTTACAATTCCGTTGTCATGGTTACTGTTCATTAAATAATTCATTCATTACGAAATGATGTTGCATTACATTTATTAATATTAACACGGCAGTCATTGTTTGCCCACCTCACATTGAATCAACATTTCGTTAAATATTTCCATTTTATTAAATTATAATGAACATTCTAAAACCCTTACGTCCGTTATTTATCCATGGATTTGTTTTAATTACGTTCAGAAATTCATCTATCTTAAGCCGAAGAAATCGTTATTGTATTTTTTTTGCAATTTTATTAGATTTATTATTTAGCATCATTAATTTCTTCGCGCACGTTTATTACAGAATGTTTTATCGTTTCGCTGATATTTTATTTATTTCAGTAACGTTTTTTAATTCCACATTAATTGTGTGGCTGTCTTACTACCATGCAGACAATTTTAAAGCAATGTTAACGTTCTTGGAATCCAACAATGAATTTGTCAAAAAAGATAAAAGTTATTTAAAAACATTTGGAAGGAAAAATATCATGATCTATGTCGCTCTCTTCGCTTATGTGTTAATCAAATCTTCATCAATATGTAATTCAAAGTTCTTTTCTCTTAACTACGGCTTGCCTTTACCTGTCCTTCTTATTTTAAAATTAAATACTTCATTGTGGAACATTCGCTATATCTACGAATTTACAGTAATGTGTGTATTATTGTATATGTTTTCTGAACATTTGGAATGTGTTGTAAGATCGGTTGTTAATCATAAACGTCACGTAGAGGCCAACGTTCGGAGCACGAGTGTACCAAATGAATACGTATGTAGTCAGTATGTTGAAAAAATATCTGAATGGTTTCAGGCTTTAATAAATATAACGGAAGCTATAAAACAATTTAATAATATTTTCAGTGTACAGGTAAGTTGCATTGAATTATTTTTACGGTATACATTGACGTTTTTTATTTTTTTTTTACAATTGTTAAGTTGGCTAACATTGAAGTTAGTTGTGTTCTAAGATTTATTTAAAATTACAGTTGGCTGTGATGTTAACATCGGGGACCTTTTATATCACTATGTTTCTTTACGATGCAGCGTCTTTAAGTATTAAGGTGAGTGAAAAATTATTTAATACACGACTATAGATGGAAACTCACACTTATCGAACTATATGATTGACATGTTCACTACGTATAAAAATCCCC
>JAODUI010000002.1:5370142-5397186 GCA_027563995.1 Papilio gigon
ATGTCTTGGAATGGTTAGACATAGTGTACTTGCTAGAAATGATATCTAGTAATGAAAAGGAGTATAGAAAAATTGGTGACAGTAACGACTAGTTTCGAGCCCATTGGAGGCTCATCTTCAAGGTGAGTGGGAATGGTACTAAAGCGCGTTCGACACAAATTTATACGTGAGTTAAGCCGTTTTATAAGTATTATAAGATGTGGAATGGTTTGTCCTAGGCGATATTTGCAAACCAATACGACTAAAGGTCCTTCAAGAAGCGTACTTTTAAAGGTCGGCAACGCATCTGTGGTTCTTCTAGTATTACAGGTGTGAATGGGCGCTGATGATTGCTCTTGTGATCTCACCGCTTGTTTCTTGTTTAAAAAAATACGAGCGTTGTCAAACAGCTTACAATAGTGCGTCGTAAAAAAGTAATGATGCAATGTTGTAGGCTAGAAATCAATCAGCCAAGATCAGATTTATCAATTACGTTTTTTTATTCTATTAGCTCGGAGCCACGCCGCCTTCACCTGAAATTTGATTCCAGCCTCCCCTGCCTATAAGCTTACGGTTAATTTATTTTCATTTTAATAAAACTTTGAACGTATATGAATTTATTATTTTGCCACAGATTATATAATTTTGTTTGACTTTGTTAACAGTTATCTAATATATAATAATAATATCTAGTATATGTGAATAATATATGATTTTTTTAAAATTAAACAGCTTTAAATTTCATATGAATGTTCAGAGATTTAGGCCACTCAATAAATTTTAAATGAAAAAAAAACTGTAAATTGGATTAACAATAAAAATACAAATATAATATTCATAATAAATACAAATTTCATTTAGCTTTTGCGAGTGTAATCTTCGTTGACAACTAAAGCCTATTTGATTAATTACAATCTATCAAAAGTCATGACACAGAACATTTTCGGAAATCAAGTATAATATTTGCTTTTCGTGGTTTTTTTCAGGTTGTTTCAAATTGACACTAATCAATAATACAGGATTATAAAGACTTATTCGGAAAAAACACGATAGTTAATAATAAACATTATTTAATAAAAAAAATTTCCATTTTTTAATGTAAAAATTTGTCAACGATATAAATCAATTGATAATTTTAATGTTTTTGTATGGTAAATAATTGAAATTCAGTTCATACAATGCTAAAGTTTTACCTACGTTGTGTGGAAAGTTCGAGCATTAACCACCGCGTTTGATGAACGGAAGTTTAATGTAAACACAGCAGGTCGCTGACCTAATTACCCATCCACGTTTACCTAATCCCTGCATCCCATATCTTAGTACGTTATACGAATATTGGAAAAGTGAAAACGTCTACACCAACAAAAAAGGCTTTCAAAGATTACAACAGTGTAATACATCTTCTGAGTATTTTAAAATAGGTCTATGTAAGTAAAAAAAAAAACTGATTAATTTTAAACAGCCAAATTTGTAGGATATTTAAAGTCATACTTCTGAAGAAACGGAAGCGCTAATAGCCTAATGGTTAATGCTACGAATTTCCGACCACGTGGTTGTGAGTTCGGATCTCACTATTAGACTACTGTCGAGAACCATATCCTAGCACAAGTCTGGAGCTTACTAAGAGTGGTAAAATATTTATATATAAATAAATATTTTACTAACGAAAAAAAAAAACAATTATTTCTTCCCTTCCAGTGAAGTGATGTAAAATGCGTACGAACCATTTGTACTGTAGCAACGCGTGTAAAGCCAGTATATAATAAGCCTAACTTAAGATAAACACGTGTCAGAAGGAAAATCTCTCGTGCTAGTTTCAGCGACGCGAGTCACGTACGCCAGGCCACTGACACGGTCGCGAGTAATTGATACTTGTTTCTAAATCTCAACATTTACCGGGTAAAGTTCACTCCAAGATGTTTGTTTACAATAAAAGTAATTACGTTATTGTTTTAATAAGTTGGTTTTCTATTTGATGCTATCGTTAGATATCATTGATTACAGAAGTTAGTTAGGTTTATTGTATGTTTGGTACTGGAATGATAAACCAAAAGAGAGCTTTAATTATAGTTATAGACTTTCGTTTACGTTTGTTGTCACGGTAATATCTAACATGTTTATTTAACTACGTGTTTGTTTTTCATTACTTTACTTAAATAATTAGAAATTTTAATTACTTCATTAGATTCTAACTTAATTATTTGACAATTATACTTAATTACTAGCAATTATGTTAGCGTCGAATAAATTAGCCAATGTCATTCCTACATATGTATGGTAAATTACATTAAAGGTCCTGATAAAATTGATCCTGTGATTTCGGAAAATACTCGAAACAAACGTGGACTTGCGGACTGATAGTTGGAATTTTCAAAACTGTTTCTTATCTTCGAAGTAACTTATACAATTCACAGAAAGTCGATTTATCCGTATAAATTATTGAATTGAATTTAATGTAAAGAAATATGGTGAAACACTGACAGCTCGTTTCGTTAATACGAATTACCATTGTACAATATGAAACATTCCCGTGGGAGCTCGCGTTCCATTTTACGATCTTCGTTCTCTTAATTTGAAGAGATAAGCAAACTTTTACTGAAATACAAAATAAAATGAATCGACACATTCATCCTCTCAACGTACTCGCAATATGAGCTATGTATGTTTTTTCCTAAAATGTAAAGATGCTTTTGTTACGAAATTTTACTTAGTAAATAGTATATAATTTATTTAGCTTACGCGCAACAGTGGGCACTTTGTGGCCGATATGAAGGTGGTGATGATGATGATGACGATGTTTAAAGAGACAAGCAATAACAGGAAGAAATATGACTATCTTTTTTTCGTTTCTCTTTATTATTATTTTTTTTTATAAGAGAAGGGGGCAAACGGGCGGCTGGATCACGGGAGTGATCATCGACGCCCATAGACACCTACATTACTAGAGGAACCACAGATGCGTTACCGGCCTTTGAGAGGTACGATTCTTTATTACGTACTTATATTATGACAGTGATGTAAATTGTAGGAAAAATTTACGGTGAAATTTCAAAAAGTAGCAGACCATTGATAAGAAACAATTAAATATCTTTCTATTCACTTGTAAATTATATTGAAGTTATTAAAAATAAAACTCCAAGTTCGTCTGCAGCCTTAAGCTATTTAAAGAGTGAACTTCCCTTGAAAGAAATATGTGGATAATTAAATTTTGCCGAGGTATTTGTGACAATTAATAAAAAGACACAACTATGCAAAAGTGAACGGGAGTCGGCTTAACATAAAAAGAAAATGAGCGGAGAGACGAGGGATCTCATTAGTGAACAGTTTCCTTACGCGGCTATATTGATCGTCGCGACTTTGCGATTAATTTTTTCAGACGAAAATGATCTTTAAATCTAATTGGTTAAAGTATTAAATCGATGTGGTTAAACAGAACTTTTATATTCTGTAATGAATAAATGTGAAACGCATTTGTTTACATTCTCTTATGTTTTAAGGATTTTGACATGACTTGATATGTTATACATATAACATAAGGACGTTTATTATCTACCTACTTTGAGAAAATACTCATTCATTCATCAGGTACCATTTGACGCGTGCAAAAAGTTTTTTTTTTAATCTGATCGATTTAAAGAATGCAACGGCAGTAAACATGATCTATTGTCAAAAGGTCTATGAAATATTTTGCGGACTCAGTTTAGTTTAGACTTTTGTAACGTCTCAATCTTTGGTGTGTTTAACGGCCCACCTACGCGTTCAATAGTATAACGCAACCGCCCGTGTTTATGACGGCTGTATCGGCTGACACACCACGTGGCGCGATAGACAACCAAGACCAATATACTACGGTTAAATTTTGGAATCGATTTCGAGTGAATTTCAATGCTTATAGAACAAACTAATTTAGACGTATAGAGCGTAAGAGGTAACTATTAAAAGATTAATAACATTCAACACAGATGTTATTCAAAATGTTACAAAACATATGGCGGCCGACATTTAAATGCAAAAGTAATTTTCAAAGCCCAAAGGAATTAAGTTGGGTCCAACCTAGCAAAGGGTACTTCTGAATTTGCTACACAAATGTCAATTAATATTCATTAAAACTAATTTATTAATGCCAGTTTTGTATAATTTCAATATCTAATTAATTTTAATAAATAAAAAACATACCAGGTCAATAAATAAGCGTAAAAAAGGGATAGAAATATCATAATGAAATTCCGTAATATTATTTTACTTTATTTATTTCATTACTTATTTACAACATTTTAAAATGTGTTTAATTTTTATTAAAATTTACTACCAAAACAATATTTAATATTAAATTATGTCCAATTTAACGATGGACAGAGTTTGTATAAAGTTTAAAAAAAAATCACCATACTTTCAAACTTCGTAATTGAATCAGTTCGGATTACAAGCCGCTGGCACTGTTTGCGTACCACTATACTCATGAATATTGAGATTACGTCAACTAAAATAGTGTGCCTCGCTTAAAACTACGATGCATTTTTATTTATTTTTTTATTAAGAAGCTATATGTGTAGAATTGAACATCAAAAGTTTAATATGAGATTCCATTTTCAAAAAAAATTAATAACTTACAATTAGGTGACGTCGTTTTTATGATAAAAAAACATATTAATCTATCACTATCTTCCATCCATCCATCCATATCAATGAAGAATTTTCCTTTTTTTAAATCTGACTTTTATTTAAATATAACTTTTACATTTTCATTTTGCATGTACATTTAGATTTATACTGCATTCTTTTAACAAACTAAATTTTATAAAGAAAATAATGCCGCGGGCAATCTGCGCTCAACATCCCAGGTATCCAATGGAAGGCAATGTTTATTTACAGGGTACATATTTTTGTTAGTCCACAATGCATTCTGGCTAAAATTGCGACGAACATGTTGATTGTTCCATTGGATAGCTGAAAATTGCATGTATACATATAAATAAAATTAATTCTATAAAAACCTACAAAGATTTATTTGGAGAACGCTGCGGAAAATGATCGCCCATAAAATATTCTATTTAAAAAGTTGTGTTAAGAAATCGTCTAAGGTTTTTTTTGAAGAGTTTTTCGTCTGATGTTATTATAATTCATTTGTTTTTATTTAATGTTTCTCTTGAATGAAGATATTTTACCTAGTTATTACCACACTATACTTATTATCAACCGACTTTTTTTTCCATACATCTCTATCAGCCGTCAGTCATATCTGAACTCACACCCTTCTTACGCGTATCCTCTTTCACACGATACATCCAAACCTTCTTCGGTCTTCCTCCTACTTTTGTATCCAACATTCATCATCTTGTTTGTTACCATATTACACTTTTACAATTTAATATAAAATATTAAAATTGTATTAAAACCTTTTAATAATAAAGACAGGTCTGGTTTTATTGGAATTCGCAAATACTCTGACCGAGGTAAAGCGGTACGAAGACTGCCACATTCCGTGGTCAAACTCTTTGTATGGAATTCGATTGTAGAATGGTATCGCCACACTGAGCAATTACGTTATCCTGCGGAATTAGGTTATCGGTCTGAATTGTTCATGCCGAATATTGGACTAGATACAAATTCTAACGTTCAAACATTGCTAACATTTTTTTGGATTAGTCGAATGAATTGTATTAAAGACTGTGGGCATTATGAAAGGCTTATATTTATGCCTTGCCACGAAATTAAAACATCGTCTTTTTAACATCTCAATAACAAAAACAATTAATGAGATTTCAACATTTTAAAAATCACAATACCAAAAAGTAGATATGTAGTGACAACGTATATATGAATCTCTTAGAAAAATCTATTCCGTTATCCAAACAAGTGCGTCATAATACAAGCTAATAAGATTATCTTCAGCGTTTCTTAGCCATGGGAACGTGACTGCAGTACCGAACTTGACACAATAATGAAGTTTACTCTCATTGTTTACATTATGTGTATGACGTCAGAGCAACGAACGCTTCATTGTAAAGTGCATATTTGATAACTAAGCGATTAGCGAATAAATTGTTAGTTGTTTTACCATCTATGAAATTAATCAAATTGACGTATCTATACATAATATCGAATAAAGCATTTATTAATTGAAACTTTTCAGAACATTACAATACGGTTATAGATTATTAGAAGAAGGTAATGAGATTGAATTTAGATGGTTATAAAGAAAAAGGAAGACCGAGGGTGTGGATGGATTGTGTGAAATGATTTACTTCAGAAAGGTTTGAGTTCGCTGACAGCTGACAGATGTATGGGAGAGTACATAATCTGCCGACCCTCCGTAGGAATTAGGGCAGGTTGATGATGATCGGATTATTATGATATTTTACATACGTGCGTGGAGAATACAATATATAAGTTGGGACTTATGTAAATCATTTAACAAGACTTTATGCTTGTTTTTAATGTATTTGACCTAGTTGCCCAGATATCTGTTACATTGACAGAAATCTGTTGGCAAATTTAATTAAGCATCTGTCTCTAAATCTATTATTAGGTAATGTCGTCGTAAGATAGCTCCGGGCTTTAATTAATTTTCGGTTACTGGTACAGCTTAATATAGAGCTAGGAAGGAGGCGACCCAGAAATTCAATTACTATAGATTTTGCAGTGAAAGATTCGAAATATTTATTCATTATTCTAAACACCTACACGATTATGATTATGTTCAAGTTATGAAAAACATAAGTATAATAACGTGAAAATGATAGACCATTTTTATTATGCCCATTTGAATATGATCAATTTATGTAGAGATTTCGGGTAAAATTTATTTATGTACCAGTATAATAAATTATTTTAAACATTGTCATTTTTCTTTCATAATAAGTTGGAATAGATCCAAACGTAACTGAGAAATCACAATTAGTCTCGCTTACTGCAGTTCACTTTGTCACAAAGGAAATTCCCGCTCCTATTAATTAAAACGAATAATTGCTCTTGTATCTTGTTAGAATCATAAAGTAAACAATGACAATTCTCCCCGTTTCCACTGACGCAAAACTATATACAAAAAATATATGATTTTTTTTTTATAGTAGATTTTTTCACTGCGATATCGCTAAAGAGTGCACTGGAATTTTAAGAAAAAAAAATTATAACCTTTTTGGTGATGACACAGAAAAAAAAAGAGAAATAAACAGTTACTTATTAACTAATGTTGAGAATAACGGGTTGCAGACTCAGCGTATACCGTATGGTGTACGCCGAGGCCTAGGCCTAAGAAGGCCTACGTCTTAGGCCTTATTCGCAATGAGTACCTAACATTTTAGTTCCTTATAAAAATTCCATTATTTTTAACAAGATATTCGTTATAAAAACGCGCAAAACACAGAAGAAGTAATCAGAATAATTATTCGAGAGCGGAGTTATCCAGGTTAATACTTCATAAAAATGCAGAGCGGCAATTTTGTAGCAATCAACTAGGAACCAAAGGAGAACGAACTCGATTAAGTGGACGCTGGAAAACAGATAACCAGATTTGCATAACTTTTTCACACAACTCTTTGCTTGCTAACTTCATTAACAGACTGCATGTTTTAAAAAAAAATCATCATTTAAAATTTCTGAATACTTCCATCTTGAAAATTGCGCTGATTTGTTTGAAAATTATGAATGTTACTTGTCTCCTCATCGACATTAAAACCGTCAATTAGACTTAATAATAAATATCCTTTTTTTTATAAGAGAAGGAGGCAAACGAGCGGCGAAAATTATCATAAACTAGTACTTTATTAAAACTATTAAAACTTTCGTGAGACATTTCACTAAACTAATAATAAAAACGGCTTAACTCACGTTTAGATCGGTGTAGGTACCGACTGAGCTGTACTCGCGCCGCGACCGCGAGTACAGCTCTATAGTTCACTCACTCTAATGAAGGACTCCTGACGAGTCCGAAACTAGTCGGTACCTACACCGATCTACACGTGAGTTAAGCCGTTTTTATTAGTAGTTTAGTACTTTATTCTATGCACAATTCAGTAAAACTTTACATTATAATACTTGTTTACTTATAGCATATAATAAAAAAAAAAACAACGAAAAGAAATGTTTCTTCTTTTATTTTTGATAAAAAAATGTTGCATGTACTGAATTCATGCTGTATTGACATGACTTTACAGTCAAATGTATTATCATTATTTACTGACTAAAAACAAACGTTAAAAGTAAACTAAAGAAACTTCAATGGCCATTATCTCATAACGGCCGGCGTTTATAGAGCTTTGCAAACAACACTAGCGGCGTGTCATCGCTCGAGTGTTTGAGTTGCGGGATAAAAGCTTTTGGAAATTCACCACTCCACCACCAGTTCTTTTACCAACACACTAATTTTTAATTTAATCCTAAATTCCTACTTTATTCTGAGTATTTAATGGTCCTCGCTTACTTAGTGGATCCTCCAATACTAGTAAACGGATACCGGTGAAATTTGACACAATTTTAAAACATAGTCTTATAAAACGATAGCCTATTATTAAGATTTTTTTAATTATACCCCGGTGACAGTTAGTCTGTAATCATTTTAATAGTGCATGTAATCCATAGGTCGCTGGTTCACATCCGACTCGAAGGACCACATTTTTCATTTTTTTAATGTATTCCATTTTATTTGTGAAAAATATATAAAGTGATAGAGGAATTTGTTCTCTCAACGTATAGATTACGTTAAAGTAATGTTACCGTAGTGATGCTGACTCAGCGAATACTGGAGGTAAAGAATAAAAAGGTTCCCATTGCAAGAAATTGAACGACGATGACTATGTAACTTCCTAAACGTAACTTTCATACATCGTCTTTTGTTAATGCTATTGAGTATGTATTACATGCAACTGATATTTATGCATTCTTGGTAAAAAAATTATCTCAATAAATAAAAAAAATACAGTGTTTGTATTTTAAAATTTGTATGTTTTAAGCTAAATGTTTCATGAATGGTAGCATAAATCTACAGATTGGTCATAGACAATTTTATGGTAATACTTATTATATCTTTCAAAACATAAAAACTCATTTAGGGACGGTGAATACTTTTTTTTTGATAAATTCAGTATCAAAGTGTACTTTCCCTTGGAAGTAAAAAAAATGGTCTCTATTAAATTAATGATATTCGGAACATTCATATCAATTGCCAGGTTTGCGATTTTTTTTTATCGAAATGTTTAAATTGACCGGCTTATTGAAAGAAATATATTTATTATGGAACTGTTATATAAATTATTTATTACAACAATCTGACATACGTTGTGTTTAAAGTTTGCGTGTACAACGAAGTTTATTGTAAACAAATGGTACACATAACTTTCTTCGCCTACAAGTGTTATGTTGGACATTGTTATGTTAGCAGGCTGTAACATTAGTTGCAGTGTACGTTGTAGTGCGGCAGAACGATAAACGTTAGATAACGTTACATAACAACAATGTAAAGCTCTACATTGTAAGCAATACTATGTAGGTACATCTCTGAGATTTTATTAAAGACACATTCGAAGAATCAAAAAAAAAACTTTTAAAACTAGATCTCAGTCATAGATGCTGCAAATAATGAATTTTTGATTCATGCATAAATAAATAAAAAATATATTTAAAGGTACAGTATCACAATGATGTATTTTATATTGTAACACTATTGTAAGTAAAAGTCTGAATATTACCACAACAGAAGCAACCGATGATTTCATTTAAAATTTCGACGTTTTAAAGAATGTAAGGTGGTTACTTGCAATTAATTACCGGATGTAGATGGCGCTCAAAGCGTCCTCTTTAATTTTTCATTATGAGAACTATTTCCGTGCGGAAAATTGCGCGAGGATTTTTAAAATATTACCCGTGCAGAAAAGCACGATGGATTAAAAACTGTAGGGATTTAAGGTGGATGAAAACTAGCTCGTTAGCGATCTTTTTTTTTTTTCAAATATTCTGCTGGAATTGTCATTTTCCCGACCGTGATGAGTCGCGGCGCCGGCTCAATCATTTCGTTTTATACAAGTTAACAAAGGACTCTCGGAGATAAGCTGAAAGAAAACTATCTTGCGACTAATTAATGTTCTATCCTTAACGGACATTATTTAATTTAAATGTCAATATAAATCAGCGATATTTAGGCGATTACTTTAAACTTTCGTAGGTTTTCTTACCACGATTAGCCTTTTCGTACTCCCTATATTTCGGCACACACAAAAAAGTTATTCATACTTAGATTTCCGTTTCTTACAAACTTTTATTGAATCTTTTCCGAATTAATTACATGCGTTATCATACGAGTAAGGATTTACACTAAAATGAAATGTACGTGCACAAAATATTTTATATATCGTGAATCTCTGGTCATTTATACTCACTTAATATAAAGCTATTTGTATGCGTTGCACACGTACTTCTCTGTGGAAATTAGTTACGCAATAAATAATATGAGATTACATTTTATACGCATTAATATATGTTACATTTTTCGTTGGAAACGTTGCGTGATTATAATAAAAATGATTCAATTATCAATCAAAACAAAAATAATGCTCTTTGCGCCGTCAGCTGTCACTGTCAAAGTGTAGGAATAAGAGCGGCGCATTGACAGAGGCGGTTGTGGGCGACGGCGGGCGGAGGCCGCGTCTCTCTCTTAATTTCATTACAACGAATAACTGGCTGTCATGAAAGCAGCGGCCTTCACGACGTGCCTTACATCATCATCGTGAACCCTTAATAATTAAAGCGCACGCTCTAAAATCTAAAATCAGTCTTCGAATTGGATGAGTGCTCCAACGAAAACAATGTCTATGTAATCTTACCGCTGGCGCTGCGACCCAAAGTGAGTCTTGGCCTCCGACACCTCAGATCCTCCAAGAGTGACCTACCAGTCACTCGCCTGCAGCTCACGCAGCTCTAAGAAGACAGATAATGATGATAGATGCAAGCTGGATAGTTTATAATTTACAAGGTTATAACGTGGTTATTGGGACCAATTACGTAAATGAATATTTAGTCGTAAAGTATCGACGTGCCTTTAAAACAGAACGAAACACGTCAAAAGGTGAGTATAAATGTCGGGGGAAATACGGCGAGCCACAATTGGAATTTAATGCATTTTCTGCGCAACTATTGCACCGATTTCAATCAGACCCAGACCGATATTCAGCGGAGCGAAAAATCAGCACTTCGGAATTGCCTTCATTTGGATATCCATCTCTGAGTGTTGAATTGTGTTTTCCCCACATATATTGTAGTTTCCTGTATACATTTCATGAAATTACATAACTAAATATTATTTCAATTTTAATTATTTACTTATACGAAGAGGGAGATTTGGTTATTTATTTATATTAAAAAGATAAAAACAAATGAACGGATTACATTTTTTTAAGCTAAATTAAATATTATCGTTCGATCAATAACTTAGTTTAAATATTGTCAATATAGATAAGTTTCAAATCTTTTTAATTTACATCGTAGTTTCAGTTAAAAATTATTCGTGACGAATTTCAATGTAAAATCTAAAACCCACTATCTAGTATTTAGTACAATGCACGTTGAATGTCAGCCATTGTTCTTCGGATCCATCGTACTTTCGTTTAGATTGTCAACTGAGACCAACTAGTGAACAGACAAGTCTTTTGTACAGAAAGGCTTATTGACGTTACTCAATCTTTCAATCTGAACTAGGATTGCGAATTGTGATTAGCATGATCCTATTTTTGAAGACAATACTTGAAATAGGCATTGATTCGTTCGTCGCTATTTTTTCAAGTTTCTAATTAGCTTGAACTGAATTTACATTTAAAAATTCTTTACAAAACTCTATTGCGTTGAGATTTTTCATATCCAACCATTATAACGTCAACAAATATACGACTATTCGGTTTCTATAAATTGATTTAATTTTAAAATATACATTAACAGTGTATTTTCAACTAAACACAGAACAGTAGTTTTAAAAATATACCATTTCCATGACGCACTCTACCAATCTTGTACATTATAATTTTGTAAACTAACGATTTATTATTCCTTAAACATTATCAATTTAATAATACAGTAAAACGTAGAAGTTTTAAGAGAAAAGCGTCCTGGGAACAACCTAATATGGCAGAGCAACGAACGACGATTAAATATTGAAAATGTAGACCTAAAATGTTTCGCGCATCTGCTCACCATTACGTAAATTAGTCGATGTTGAATAGCATCATACTTGTATAAAATGGGATATATGAAAAGTACTGAACCGAAGTTAAATTCTGATGGAATTGGACGGTTTAATAAATTTAAAAAAAAATGTTCAAATGTAACTTCATGCAATATCATGTCATGTTAACAATACACAGTCAAAACAAATCAGAATAATCTAAATTATGATTTGAACATAGCTAAAAACAGAAGCGTCAATAGCCTAATGGTTTAGGGTACGAATTACCGATCTTACGGTCGTGGGTTCGAATCCCACTATTCTACTATTATCGTAAACTATATACTAACACAAGCTTTTTCATGCTTACCAGGAATGGTTACAAGAATAATGGTAAATTAACAAGTTTAATTATACTTAAAAAAAAATAGTGTAAGCCAGTCAACACTAGTATATTCTATATTAAAAGTTATTGAGTCTGGGCTATTAGTCAATGACTGGTTGATGTGGTTACTTTTGGCGCGTTTTTTTGACAGATGGAGTACCAAGGTCACGCTGGTTTTTCGTTGCTTTGTGTTATTCGTATAAATTATGGTAAAATATAGTTTAACATGTCAATATATCGACCTAGTACAAACGCTGGATGGTATATGGAGAAATAATCTTTGCACTAGTTCTCTAAAAAAATGGCCTTGATACCGAATTTTACTTTCCACTTTTTATTCAACTAAAGCATAATGGTGAGTTTTGAAGCTACTCATTTTTTTTTAAACTTTTTAGAGAATTAAATAATGTAGAGTCAGATAAAACGTGAAAACACCGTATAAATTTTCGTTAGAGACTACTTTTAATTTAAAATGTAATTTGCAGTAAAAAATGCACTTATATTAATGCGCTGGCAGAGCAAAAGTACAATAAAGGTAAATGCTATGACAGTTTCGCAAAGGAAAAGGATTTTAAATAGTAGGCGAGGGGTAACGCTGAGCTAAAATGAGAATGTAGGCGGGGGACCTCGTTAGCAAAAGACTTTTCACAGCGCTCTCCTCTGATTGTCACGATCTGAATATTTACTGACACCTAACCAATGGAACTTCGACTCTATTTACTATGTCGTTAAGTATCAAATACCCGATCTATCTTTAACTTAACAGAGTGTAGGGACTAAGGCAAGATAAAACTGTTCTGTTCAAAGCTTTTTCCCAGAAATGTAACTAACTCAATGTCTAATTAAATGAAACATGTTTTTCTTTTTATACCGACTTCGCGAATCTGTTCGACAGAACAAAGTGATTATTGTAATTAAATATTTATCCTAAATACAAAGACATTTTACACAAAAAAAACTGTACCTTTTCTTTTATATATTTTTTTTAGAGAAGGGGGCAAACGAACGGCGAGATTACAAACGTGGTCGTCGACGCCCATGGACATACAACACTAGAGGAGCAGATGCGTTGCCGGCATTTGAGAAAGAGATACGCTCGCTTCTTGAAGGACCCTAAGTCGTACTGGTCTGGAAATACCGCCGGATACAGTATAATATTACAAGAATTTAATAAAGATAAATAACAGAGATCGGAAGGCAGGTGTGCAAAATGTTTTAGTAGATACTATATTATTTAGTAGGCATTATGTGGGCGTCGTTCATTACGTCATAAAATGTTATGGAAACTGAGAGGAAAACGCTCGTTTCTTGATTGTATTTTCTCAACTTAAAACATGAAAAATAACTTACCTATTTTAAAGTGCAATTAAATTACTTATTCACATAATTATAAAGGTAACATATACTTTTTGTTTTATACTATTATATAAGAATAAAAAAAATCAAACGACCATCGACGTTCATAAGCATCCAGAACACCGGAGGTACTGCAAGCGTTTCTGACCTTAAAGCAGCACGTTCGCTCCTTCAAAGATGCATATCGTACTGATTTGAAAATACTACCTATGTTAGACCATTCCACAACTCGGTTGGTTTTAACATTATTACGAGTAAGTTAAATTGCTTTATACGTATCTTGTCGAATTGTCAATATTGCTCATTTTTATTATTTTGATACAAAAATAGATTTAAGATATCCGATTGACTTCTCACCTTTCCGGACTAGTTTTGTATTTCCGCTTTATGGCGATTTATGTCTTATTCTATTCACTATAAAGGTTAATATTCCGTTGAGATTGTATATTTGCAATTAAACTTTATAAAAATTCAGTCGTCGTACCAAATGAGGACGTTAAATTTTTATTGCGAGCCTCCTCCCTCGGGAGATAATTGACGAGGCGTTAGAACTGTAATAAAATGGAAGACGAGTGCTGTGAAAGCGTAATAAAATACATTTTATAATAATATTTTCTTTATTACTGTTCTTTTTATAGAATAACAAAAAAATCTTAAAGTTGAAATTACTAATTTTACTAACACGTTTATCTTAATTGTAAAAAAAACTCATCGAATAACCTTCATAAACAGTATTTGCAAGAAAAAATACGTGGAGTCATATGAAATACTTTGTACCTGTATCATCATCAACCTTTGTCTGCCCACTGCTGGACATACACCTTCCCCAATACCTATACTAGCTAAAAAAATTTGGTGAAGTCTGTTATTTATGTAAACAGTATTTATTTGCTTGTTCATACAATAATAAATATTCGAAAAGCAATCATTGATACTTCATCCGTCCTGTAAACAAATCAATAAATTTTTATCATCTTCAAAAAAGGATTTATTTACACTACAGTTGTATAAATAAAAATATACTTAATACAAAGATGAAGTGACGTCAGTGTAAGTACTTTTAAAGCGCTTTTCAGCTCAGAGAAAAAGTAATAACTCAGTTAGCGCCTCCCTCCGAGGAAATTGACATCCTTTGTCGCCTTTGAAACACTATACCGCGTTTCGGAGAGCGGTCATTTGCACGGAATTGAGTTAGGGATACACTTCATGGAGTAAATCTCATAACTAAAGTGAACTTGTTGAACTAAATATATTAACAAAGGAACGCCAAATAACTCTACTTTCAAAACTCCTATTTAAGATTGAACTATTAGCTTTTTATTCTATTTATATTTCTAAGTAAACTCAGTTTGCTTATAAAAGGAACATGGCAGCAATGCTGCTGAAAAATAGTCAGTTTTAGTACTGAATACATTCGTAATCATCATCATTATCATCATTATCAGCCTATTGAAGTCCACTGCTGGACGTAGGCCTCCCCCATCGATTGCCACGATAACCGGTCCCGCGCCGCCCGCATCCAGTGCACTCCCGCAACCTTAACCAAGTCATCGGTCAATATTCGTAATCATTATTATTATTTATTTTTGAATTCATTCCACTTGTCATGTTTTAATTACCAATGGTTACTTGGTGAACACCAGCTTTATATAGCTTACTAAACAGATTCAGGTCAAATGGAAGACAATTAAATTGAGTCGATTTTGTGATAGGGGGATTGGAAAATTGTTTGCATAAATCGCTCGGAAGGATTTACATTCGAACCTTTTTATTAATTCCCTTCAGATAAGAGGCAACAGAAAAAATGTTTTAAACATTAAGAATTTTTTTTTCTTTACGCAAGATTGATACATTGTTTTTGTTGATGAGTAGCTATCGCTTGCGACTCGGTCTAAATTAAAAAAAATACATTTTAGCAACCTGTGTGGTCTTCTAGAAAATGTTCTACGTCTATACCAGTTTTAATTCAGATTCATAAAATCGTTCTGGAGTTACCAGACAACATACATCCATACAAATATCCAAACTTCCGCATTTAGTAAGAAATGGGTACTCACGTAAAAAAAGTTGAACGAGCTTTCGATGTTCCACTGACAGGATGTTTGGAAAATTAAAATGGAAATTTTAAACGAACACTAATCAATTTTTCTATCCACATTTATTTAATTCAATATTATATTACTAGAAAGTATAAAGTAGAGTGAACTACCTGTGTGTTTAATTCTTTATATGTAAGTATAAATTGATTGAATTTTGATTTGATTCTTAATTGAATGGGTGCAGAAGATGCTGGAACATTTTTATTTCTGGCAAAGCGTTCGCCATCTATGTAGACATCGATTGAAATGTCAAACGCAAGCGCGGATAATTCTCCCCCAAACGAACTGCTCGATGTACCGAGCTCGGATCGCTACGATATTTATCAATTTTAATTATCTATTTCTCATTGTTCAACATGGATTACAATTTGACATTTCAAATTGTTTATAACATTACACGACAGCTAATTAAATGATGACGATGATGATAATATTGATAATGTCCTCGGTGACGTATCTGTCAATCGCGAACGTTGCTATCACAGTACTGGTTATACAGTACGCCGTGCGTCCAAACCTTTACGACTAAGTTCAAATTTGCAAGTCACCTAAGATCCCATTCCCGGAGATAACTTTTTCTTACTCTTTGTCATATAGGAGACCTCCTTTAATAAATCATAAAACCTTCAAAAGTGCCAAAATGTGAGGGTATATCTTAAAATTACAATATCTTTTCAAGATGTACTGTTATCATACTAATATAAAATACGGAAAGCGGTGGACCGCATACTGTGGAAGGCATTGGGAAAGGTCTATGTCAAACAGTGGGCAAACAAGAGCTGATGATGACGATGATAATACGTGGATGTTTCGTTGAAGTGACGTGGAGGACATGGAAGTAGAATGCAAAGTGGAAGAACAACCAGGCTATAATTTTCTTTTAATTCGGCGCGAACGATGTCGCGGGGACAGCTAGTTTACTATAAAACTTCAGAGCTTATTTAAAATGTTATGTATGTATATATACCAAAGTTAGTAAGCAACCATATTAAGGGACGTAAACCAAGTAGGTCATGTTTTGGAAGGCGTTTTCATTAATTTATGAAAATTTTGTCAAAATTACCCAGACATAAATGTTAGCTGCAGCGCTCGGGACGGCTGTCGGTCTGCACGTATACCTTAAATTTACATATAAATGTTGAAGGTAGATTAAGAGTTTAAACAATAATTTTGAAATTTTCGCTCATTCGCGTTGGATGGAATAATTTAAATAACTCGAAAAAGTTTTCAACAACGCTTGATAGGTATGAAAATTTATTTTTAATGACACCTAATTAATTAAAAGAAGATTTTTTTTTCGTTTCCATTTCTAAAGTTTAAAAATATTTAATGGATTTTATAATATATAGACAATAAATACGCTTGCTAATCATTACATAACTTTATCAGAAACGAAAAAAAACTAAAATCAGTAATATTAAAATTGAGCCGTGTTGGCGCGCGGGTGTAAATTGACCTCGCCCGAGTGGCGGAGGTCATAAAACTGTTTCAAACTGAAACTACTAAAGTTATTTTGTAACTGAAATTAAAAGTTAACGCTTGAGTGAACATTAATGATAATAGAGAAGGCGTGTTCTGTCCTCAAACAACTACTACAGTAAATTAACTGCAACTTTTCTATTTTTAAGACTACATTTATTTTTATTTCACTATTTGTTATATGATATGTAATAATATTAACTCTTATATAAGTATTTATAAATTATAAAAACTTTCGTGAGACATTTCACTACACTACTTACAAATAGGTTCGAAACTAGTCGGTACCGACACTGGTTTACACGTGAGTTAAGCTGTTTTTCTAAGTAGTATAAGTGTTTATACAGTAAAATTGTAAGTAACTCACAGCTGCATACAAGTCTGGTCACTGAATCAATCATCATCATCAGCCCATGTCTGCCCACTGCTGGATGTAGGCCTTTGTCGTGGATCACATCCTAACACAACCTTATTCAAGCTTACCAGGAATGCTTACAAGAAATATTAGTAAGTTAACAAAAATCTACTAACATTTTAATTAAAAAAAAACTGAATATTCCGACTGTACAGTTAAAACTTTTACGTATCGACAAAACTAAGAACTGTACAGTATAACTGATATTTAAAATGTTGCATATATAAGTTTTACTTGTACAGGTCGACTGTTCAGTTAAAAGTGAAGTATTGTTGGTGGCTTTAGAAAATACTAAACGTCTTAGAACATGTAAGAATTTTTTTTAGATGCTATTTCAAGCTCTTAGATGGCAATGACGACGACAAGATGTATTATATGAGTGAACCCTAAAAAATATTTGAATATAAGTTAATATAGGAAAATAGGTTTATCAAAACACATTTGTATGTAAATCGAATTCCCATACTCGTACCGGACAGATAACGGACCCTTAAAGTATTATCCGACATTGAAGTTTTGGGTCGACTTAATAACATTTTCTAAATGTATTCCACTATTTCGTTTATCCTACAACTACGATGTTTGTCATAACAAACTTCAAACACATTTCATATTCGTTTAAACTTGTTATGTTTTGAACGTTAGTAATTACCTTAATGTCACAATTGTGATCTGTTTGATAGTAGGTATTGCGCCTGTCGAGCAGGCTGTTCGTGCAATGGCATCGCGCTGTACCGAATTGTGCCAAAGTTGAAGTGATATAAATAAGGTACGAAATAAAAAACAGTTATATAAATAGACAAATTTAATGTAAAAATTTTTCATCCTTAATCATAAAGTATAACTGAGTAAATTTGTAATTACGTTGACTAGATATTGACTATTTGCGGCAGTTGCTCTCAACTTCCCGAATCCAATGAACAACCTGTTGACAAACATTATAGTTTACTGTATTTGTTATTTCATTTTATACATAACATAGAACTTAAAATAATCAGTATAATTTGACCAAAAGTGTTAGAGTTTGAGAATGGTATTGAATTAGGGTGACACGGCCATAGTCAACAAACGTTTTTAATTCAACATTAATTTTACGTCAAATTAGTTTAATTTAGACGTGTTATATTCGTATGTAGTAGTTGATTTATTATTAAAACCTCCGCCGTGTACAAGTAGGAGTTAAGTTAGGATGCAGTTTAAAATTGGGTCAGTGTTACGTTCCAGCGACGTAGAGTCTTGGAGTTTTATTTATTAAATATGCACCCTAACAAATAACAGCATTTTCGCATCTAGATTTTTACCTATATACAAATTCAAAATTATAATAAATTTAATTTAAAACCACAAGCAGCGTCTTATCGTCAACGTAATGAAAAGTTTAAAAAATATATTTGTGTCAGTGTACTACATTATTTTATATATACAAATGCATGTATAAAATATATCTATATATAAAATTAAAGAACTGCGATATTATAATTCCTTGTACATAACTTTAATATTTTGTTATTAAGGTATACAGAAAATGATACATGGAGTAGGTGGTTAGTTTTCATTCGAATATTTGCAATAAACATCACAGATTTCGTCTTCACAGAATATAAGCTTTTGAAGGAAATTATCATTCAGTTTATTTACATGTATGGTCATTTTTTGCTGATTTTCAACCATCTCATTTGAAAGCTGGTTCCTTTCATTTTGTATACAAGCTGTTTGTTGTATCGATTTCATTACGCTGTACGAGTAACTAAGCTTTATTTGTCTACTGCTTTTCAATTAATTTTTAACAATTATTAATAATAATAACATACCATGATCCGGACAGTAATGACGTCTACGTCGTCGGCGTCTTTGATCATCACATGTATCCACGCAGGTTTCCTCTAAAATATATATTAGTCAGCTTAAAACAAGAAATAACTTAGTCTAAAAGTACTACGACCAATGTTCATACTGAATTATTATATTATGTTCATCTAAGTATTTGTATTTAAAAATACTATGCAGACGAAATTCGAGGGTATTAAATAAAACTACATATATTAACTCGACCATCCCATAATCCGCATTCCCATTTTCCCGTTTAAGAGTCCCAGCACGGCATTTGCGGCCGCTTAGCTGTTACAAATATTCGTCGGTGCAGCTGAACAAGTTTTAAATATACGGAAATAACTTTGCACCTATAAAAAACTGTTATCAGATCAAACAGAGCAATTGTTAAACATTTTTCACTGTTAATAAGAGGTTTAGAAGACATTATGTTCAGTCTTAATCGCATACTTCGACTTTTTTTTAAGAAAGAAGAACTTTGACTTTTTTTTAATAAAGAAGAAGTAATACTCGATTTATGAATGTTAATAAAATTCGAAATATATCTTACTTTTAAGTTTATAAATAGTTCATGTAACATTTTGTTCTGACCATTAACGCTGTGTGTTCGAACATTTTGAATAAGACAAACATTATATAGATAAAAATTATTTACATGATACAGCTAATCTGGGTGATACACATTGTAAATATTTGGTGAGTTAAGTACCGTCACAACAGGAAGAGGAGTGCGCGGGCGGCGCGGCGTCGTCGTCGTGACGTGCTAACGCTCGCAGCTGCAGCGTGTACGCGCGCGAGCCAGCACTGGCAAGGCCGGGCCCAGCGAACGTCGCGTACGGACTTATTTCGTACACATCTGTTACAGATAACAATGCGCAATCAACATCACCCTGTCCTTGCCCTACTCTTAACTGTCTTTTTGTCGTAAATTATGTTTACCTGGTGGATCTGGCAGCAATTTGGGTGTTGGATGTGGCGCATCACTGTAAGTTCCGCAACCAGATTTGTCACTATTGCTTGCAACACGCGCCACCACACCGTCAGTTCTATTGATATTTAATTAATTATAGTCTGAATATTTAACAAGAAAAATAAACGTATTTAAAAATGTAATGTAGATGTACCTTTTACGTCTCAAAAGAATTGCAAGTATGGTCAGTGCAGCCAATGATAGAGCTGCACATAATGCTAATAGTAGCGCAAGCTCCCCGGCTGTAGCTGGAAACGGTGCGTCTACTTCTTCAGCGAAACTACCCTCAAGTGGTACAGTCGTAAATTCATAAACCTCCCGCGTTAATCCCGCTTCGTTAGATGCCCGAGCAGCGACACGATATCTCGAACCGGGATTCAAACCTATCAATATACAATAATTTATTACATTCGATCTCAACTTATATCGACAAAACCAAGACGTGGAAATATACTCACCACTCAAAATAACTTCCCCTCCAACTGGAACATCTCTTGCTCCCAATGCACCAGAACCGGCCCATTCTAATTTTAGGGCTACGGGTCCACATCCCCCATCTGACCATATACTCGTGTCAAATCGTGCATGTGTAGCATTTGCTCTTATCCATCTAGAATCAGGAGGTGCGGAAGGCGGACCGCCCGAAGTTCTTACTGCTATTTCAGTACCGGGCGCCCCACCGGCAGAGCCATAAGCCCGGTAAGCTGAACCACATCGTAGACCACTTAAAGTCACAGGACCGGGGTTAGAAGATTGTATCCGCCATTCTCCCTAAAATATTTAGATGTATGAAACAATGTGCTTTAAAGATATAAGTATACGTGATCAGCTAATTTACCTCCGGTGTAGCAAGCCTCCAATGCAATGTATAAGCTTTAGGGAGTGCATGTCCAGGTGCTCGAGGCGTGGGCCTTAGATCAAGTTCTAACTCTCTAGACCTTGCTTCTAACAAAGCTAAGCTTGGTGGAGCTGGTGGTCGTAACACAATCACTCGCCATGTGACAGAATCTGAGCCGTGAGGGTTTTCAGCAACGCATGTGTAATTATCAGCGTGCGACAATTCTAAGCCTAGAATGAAAAGTTAAAAGACTGGGTCCAAATAGAAAAAAAAATATCCGAGAAACAAAATGTAATAACGATTTGTATACCTCTTATAAGAAGAGCGTCTCCTTCTAATTGGAACGGGGGAACGGGATGAAGGGGATTACCGGCTCGAAGCCAACGTTTGGCTGGAGGTGGAACACCTCCAACTACACAACGTAGGGAAAGAGAACTTCCAGCTGCTTCCATTGCTAATCCACCGAAAGAAGATATTCGGGCTGGTGCTAAAACATAATTCACTGTAAGTATTTACACATAATTACAAAATTTTCATTGCTATATTTAAATTTACCTAATGCACTCGTTTGACAAGCGACAACAGTCGAAGGTGGTCCTTCACCGGCGCTTGTGGCGGCTCTGACCCAAGCTTCGTATGTTCTGCCGGGACGGAGACCACGCAAAGGTTTCATACACTCCTCGCCATCAACACATGAATTCATTCTTGTTACGTTTGGTTCCTGTGATCTAAAAATTTTGATTTTTTTTTAAGAAAGAAAAAGTAATTGGTTCAAAGCAAAACAATAAAAAATAGAAAAACACTTTAGGTGTATTAGATGTCGGTTACCTGATAGACCTTACTTAACTTAAAAATAAATTCAAAGTCTTACCCCGATAAATCTTTTACGTATAAAGTGTAATGAGTTAATTTTCCATTAGGTTGCGACGGAGGCAGCCACGATGCTCTCAAAGATCGTTCACTCAACGCTATAAGTTTCATACCACCTGGCGCACTTGGTACTGAAAAGAATTACGTTTTACAACTTGTAAACTTGTATAAATTATTATGTACAATAGTATACATACCATCTTCATCTGTGCGACAGAACTGAGGAGCAGATAATGGTCCGTCTCCCGCCGCATTGTGTGCACGAACCCTTATTTCGTATTCAGCATATGGTGACAAACGCGATACCGTTGTTTCTTCCCCCTAAAGGTGATAACTAAATTGCATATGGTTTCGTGGCACTAAAATGGAACAATCCAACAAGCAAACAAAATCGGAGATGTAATGTAATATCAAATTATTACTTAAAGTTTTGACGCAGCAATAGCCTAATAATAAAAGGTACGGACTACTAATCTAGCTGAGATGGGTTCGAATCTCTCTATTAGACTATTGTTGTGATCCCTAGCATAGTTCTTCAAGCTCATCTAGTACCTAAATAAAAAAAAATCATCAATGAATTATCAAAGAAATAGTGAAAGACATCTAACGATGCGAATCTTTATAATAAATACTCCTATTGGCTTCAAAGACGATCTTGAGTGATTTGAAGACCATACGTTTGTGAGTGAGCACATTTTGTACAAACCTGAACTCGTAAATACGCATCTTGTGGTGGCAGGAGCGGGTCAGAATCACGTCTTGTGTATTGCAGGGTATAATGAGTTATAATTCCACCTCTAGATTCCGGTGTTGGAGGATGCCATGATACTCTGAGTGAGGTTGAACCACTTGATATGCATGGTAGCAATTCAGGACTTCCATTCGGTGCTAAGAGAACAAAGAAATTAAGTTACCATTGTACTTATATAGCGGACATTACGAGCACGTTCCTGTCCTAAGTATCAATCTAAATTGTATTCGTGATATAAATGTACACTAATAGGCTATTTACCATGTTTGGAAGCACTTTTAAGATTTGTTCAAACATAAATTTCACATGAAGATAGATTCTTTTGTTTAATTTTCAAGATACTCACGAGATTCCAGTGTGTGTCGATAATGAGGTGGGGAAAGAGGTCCAGCGCCGGCGGCGTTGTACGCTCTAACCGTTATACCATATCTCGTAGCCGCCTTCAGTCCTCTCAGTGTTGTACTGGTCGCGTCTGAACTGGCACCACTCTCCGAACCGGTGTTGTCACCGTGCCCTTTACCCTCCTCGGAAACTTCCCACCAACGTATCGTATAGCCGAGTAATGTTCCGTGCCATGTTTCCCTCGGCGGTGCCTACAGTGATAGAAGTAAATCATTTCTAAGAAAAACCTAATATAATAAAGTAATAAGTAGATTAAAAATAAAAGTAATTAATTCAAAGATTGATTACAAAAGTGTTACTCAAATAAAATTTGAATAGTATTTAAAATAAAATGCTGTGTAAAAAACATGGGTTAAAATTTATGAAACACAATACCTGCCAAGTGACAAGTAACTCTCGAGCGCGCAGAGCTCTCACTATTATGTCGCGCGGCACTCCGCCCGGGGCTGTTCAAATTATTGTGAAATTTCAGTAAAACTTCGGACTTCACATTTTAAATCAAATATTTATAAAACGATTATGTCACGATAAAAATTTCATACGCAAAAAATTATTTACTTGTAATTTTTATACGAAAAAATCTTCGATTGTTTGATAATTGCGCGTTGCTTAAAAATCTTCAATTGTCATTGTCATTTTAGTGTAAAATGAAACGCGCCATTAAAAAATAACCTATACCACGAGCTAAACAATATAACTTACATCATTTCTGGTATATAAAAAGTTTGCAATGCATTCGTACTCTTCTATAGATAGTGACATGAAAGAAATCTGAGATTTCCATCATAAAATTAACCCTATTGCATATTAGTTGATCTGAAAAACTCTCACAGTTATACTAGGCTGAAAAAATTGTGTACCTTCTTCTCGTGTAGTGAAATGTAGAGGCGTTGTATATGGCGAAGCTCCAACGTCGTTGTGTGCGGCCAGTCTAAGGACGTATCGCGTGTCCGGAGCTAATCCCGTCACCAGAGCCCCGGCGCGCCCCGGCCCTTCCGATCTGAATGGTCAATAGGCTTAAACAATAATCCTCTTGTAATGGAAAATCGGACTACAACTGAAAACGTCACTAACAATCATTAAATATTTCACGTTTGTACGGATCGAGGGATTTACGTACGAGTACGTTCCCTCTCTTTGTTGTTTTAATATTTATTAAATTATGCTATTTATTTGTGGGCACGGAATTGTTTTGTTTTGTTATTATTTCGACGTTTATGCTGCAGATATGTGTTTAAATAAATTAAAAATGAATATTGTATTTAATATGCTAATTTCATGTAATTTAAAAATCTGTTGGTCTCTATGTTCTTCTTTATTTCTAGTTTATTTAATCACCGTATCGATTATATTTAAGAAATAATTTTAAGTATTACTCACGCAACATGAAGTAGATCTGAGTTCGTCAACGTCACATTGACCACCTCCGGCGTGTCCCAGGTGTTCAACAAAGTGGGAATCGGTACACTCAAGCCGACATTTGTCATGTCGACTGCAAGAGCTTTATATTGTAATGTATAATGCGACACAATTACTCCTCGAGCGGCTCTCCAAGTTACACGGGCTTTTCTCGACCATAACTCAGAAATGCGAACTTCCTCGGGTACGTTGGGGCGTTCTGCTCCGAGACAAATTATATTAAACTAAGAGAACTTAACTTATATAAGTACGGTCTCAAATATATAAAAGTAGGCATAAATTATATACACCAAATAACATCAATTTTGTACATAGCAATAAATACAAACCTTTGACAAATAATCGAAAAAGTAGTTCATCGTTCCCATACAAATTTCGCGCCAGACATCTGTAGTCCCCCGCGTGTTCTGGTCCCGCGTGGTTTATTGTTATTTCTGATGTTGTCATTCCATTGCCTATGTCTTTTGTTTCCACTCCTCCGGTGCCACTATTCTCAAAAACGCGCAAGTTTAATAGTTAATATTTATAATTAAAAAGTAACACTGTAACAATGGTAACGTCAACGAAGTTTTGTACTGGGCAGGCCTCGAGACCAGTCATATTGGTTGTGTAGATGTCTGAAATACAACTACTCACAGTAAAGATAATGGACGTGAATCGTGTGTCCAATGCAAGTGGATCTCCGGTTCCCCTCTCACAGTGCAAGTGAGCCTCGCAGTTGATCCCCTTACCACCCATCTAGTCTCTCCGCCGCCGTCACCTCTTGTTAATATAGGTGGCTCTATTTGAAAACAAATAAACAAACTTTTAGACTTTACTTCGAAGATACCGCGATACAAAGAAATTTCTTTAAAACTATTTTTATTTTTTATAAATTTACTCTTTAGCAGCGCTTACTAATTCCGACTTAACTTGGAGTCATTTCAAGTAATTTTAGCAATTATAACCCTCAGAGTATTTTTAAAAACGATCAAAACAAACCTCTAACATCAAGGTAGAAGGAATGATGTAGAAATGAATGTTGAACCCGTGCCGTACAACGGTACCATCCTTCGTGATTAGATGTAACCGCTTTGAGCCAAATAGTCCCATCAGATAAAACTGTTCCTTCACTGGAGTCCGATGAATCTGACTGACTCCATAAAATGTGATGCCAATTATCACCTCCTGTAAATAAATAAATATTAAAGGCACTTTTGTAAAATACGGAATTCAAAATTCCAAACTGTTACATTTACCTGATGAGAATTCCCAAGATATTCTTGGAAACGGTTGACCTTTAGCCGAACACGGTAGAAGTACCGCAGCCCCAACTGACACTGAAGTGTTCTGAGCTCGCCACACCCAAGACGGAGACTCTATTCGTAATAACTGTTTTAATTGATAGATTATTCAACTCTAAAGTATTCAAATAATACTGAAACTCTTGAAACAAACAATAAAATAATGTAATAATTAGTACCTTTTACAATTAATGGTGCAGTATGACTGATTGTTCCAAAATCGTTGGTCGCTCTGCAGGAGTATTCACCAGTGTGTGCAGAGGATAGATTATGTATGACCAGGAGTGAGAAGAAGTCCATGTTTTTTTGTTCGACCTTAACACAATAAAGATGTTGATAGAATTGTACAATTTCATCAACAATAATAGCGTAATCTCATTTACCTTTAATACTGATGGTATCGGCAGATTATCTTTATGCCATGAAAACAATATCGGCTTATCGCCTGAAACTAAGCTACAAGTCGCTTGAGTACTACCGCCAACTTCGAGTTCTTCGGGAAAGTGAAATGGCATAATTTTCGGTGGTTCTGCCAATAAACAAAAAAATCAGATTGATATTCCTTAATAATTAGTTTAATACTAATGTTAACACAACATACACAAAAGTTACGAACAATACGTGACACGAGCCACGATTCGATATTCGAAGATATTCTAAGATTCTATAAGGGCATACGTGCGTGCGCAGGAGCAGACGGGGCGCGACTTACTTGTCAGGTGCCACCGCGCCGACTGTCGGACAGAGGCGCGGGGGCTCGAGAGACGCGATACGGGAAAGTCCCGAGTAGGGCGCGGGGTGTACGAGGCGAGGAGCGGGA
>JAODUI010000002.1:5400841-5414008 GCA_027563995.1 Papilio gigon
AGAGCGTCGGTGGCGCAGTTGTTAAGCGCTTGACCGGACCGGACCGTACTCGACATTGTCCAGGTTCGGTCCCCGCCATGTACCAATGTGTTTTTCCATTTTCGAATTGCACATGTACACTATCCGACGCTCTTACGGTGAAGGAAAACATCGTGATGCAATTTGCACATATCAGCGAAGAAATTTATAGATATGTGTGAAGTCAACCAACACGGACTGGGCCAGCGTGGTTGTCTATAGCCTAGTCACCCAATAGGGTAGACTCTGAGCCCTCGATGGGGACGTGTATAAACGCAAAACAGCTAAAGATTGATATCTCTGTAGCAAACGGACAAAGTTTGGTACAGAGAAAGATTAAGTCTTAAGCAAACACTCATTAAGTTTTTTTTATTCCACTTATATTTATAAATAAAACAATATATTCACAATAAAATATCTTTGTATTTGTGATTTGTATAAAGAAGAAATGTTATTATATTAAATTACAATATTAAAAGTTAGCAGACAGCGCTCTCCGCCGTCTTCGGCATTAGGATCTATAATTTCACTTAAAAAAACTGTTTTTGCTTCAAATACTTTTGAACAAGGAAAATTTACCTTGTTACGAGCTCACTGTAATGTCATTTTTAATTCCTTAATTAAAAGTTTTGGCGTGTAAAAAACTCGAGCGGCCGTTGGCTGTTTTTCATTTTATTTCATATTTCCCTCGCTGTGTAACGGAAAGTTAATTGGTTCTACTCGGCTCAAAGTTGTAATTTGTTTTTTTTTACTACATCTGTTTATAATGAAAGGACCTTTGTTTCAGTTGCAATACGACATAGCAATTAACTATTTGTTTTACAGAGACCGAGCAAGCGGTCACCTAGTATCGGTTAAATTGCAATGTGATCACTGTCCACTTACGTTTGAATAAGCTACAGAATTGCCAATGTTGCCTACTTTTAACAGACAGAGAGAGCACCTATAGACATCCTGATTTAGTTGGTTTACGGGCTCTACCATTTGCTAACTCCATAGCGTAAGAATTGACTTGTTTTTTTTTGTTTTTTTTATTTGTACAACGAAAAAAGTTTCTTTTCAATAAGTTACGAAAGAAATTTAACTTACTTTCTTTATATTTTAAGTTGCTTAATTGTTACTTACCTGGTTGAAGTAACATGGGTCTTGATAAAGTGGTTCCAGCTTTGTTTGACGCTTTACATCTCAATATCGCGCTGCTTCCGCCACCTCCGGCGTCTACTACTGAGCGCCTCGCGCCCACCACGAGACGGCCGTCGTTTATCACGTGTCTAATATTACAAGGTCGACATTGACATTCGTATATTACAAAAACATTATAATACCAAAAATATTGACTATCGATTAAATGCAAGATAGTCGTTTGGTTTTTGTTTCTTTAATAATTTTATTGCGACATTCAAAAGTGTACAATGCCAAGATATTCCAACAGTATTGTGTCTATATGAGAGGTATGTACATAAATGACTGATACAGTGAACGTTACGTGATTCTAAGCGTGAGAGTAATATTTATGAAAAATTTTAAAACATTGCATATTAAAGTTGCTGAATTTAAAACTTTATTCATTCAACTAATCACATAATGATAGAAAGTAATAAACTACTAGTGAATCGCTAAGTTATATTTTATTTACTTTGCGATAAAGTTTCCAAACCGCTCCATACTTCGCACGGAACAGACTTCGAATTTAACTTAGTCTTAAAGGAGTGAAATCGTAAAGTACACCAATTTATTAGCAGGTCCCGTAAAAAGCTCAGCTTAGTTTTGTCATTTATAAATTGATTCCCCGAGTACGACTTAACTAGGTACCTGTACCTTCTATTTCGTAAAATAAGACTGAATCAATCATTAAATAAAATAATAGTAGTATAATTTATTCTGCCGTCACTAATCAGTTTCCCGGAGTGTATTTTTTACAATCTACTTATAAATCAATTACTAAAGGTCGATGAAATATTGACCAAAAATAAGGATGACATAAAAACTCTGTATCATCTCCCTTTTTGTTACGAATCACCATGACAACAGAATGTCAACTATCGGCCAAACATACAACTGAAAGGAGATGCGTGCGCGCACATCCGCGCGCTTCTCACCTGCAATGATTCCCATCACAAGTCGTAATAAACTTTTAATCTTGTTATTCTAAGTTCAAAGTAAGTCTAAACTGACCTTAGGCCGGGTATAGTGGTTAAGATCTGTCCCTCAGCAGTGACCCAGTTGACGTCAGGTGTAGGGTGGCCGGTGGCGCGACAGAGCGCGTGAGCCCCGCGCGTGGCCGGCCACAGCACGCGCGCCGGTGGCTCCACTGTAAAGTGTGGCCGCTTCGCACTGGCCAGCGCTGCCGCGATGATGGCCAGTGTCCATGGTATTTTATACCCTTAAAACAAATGAATGTCTTTTACTGGCTCATTGGCCTGTTGTCAAAAATATTGATATGCACGACAACCTCGTTAGTTTATCGTTTAATTTTGTGACGTAACATGAATTATTTTATCGACTTAATATTATGTATTCAAAATGACAGTATGCAAATGACTTAAATTTAAATGTAGATTAGATATTCACATGACTAGGATAATTAAATAAAATAAACTAACTTTCCTTTTCTCGTGGGTTGTTTTTATAAAATGCTATTAATGATTTAATAAATGTTTTTTTTGTATCAATCTATTGTAACATATGTAGTCGTGTGTACTTTATGTTGTTACGTTTTTACGTCGCATAAAATAAGTACAAAATATGTAAACTTTTTATAGGACGATATTTAAAGCTTGCTACAATTTTGCATCGTATAATTTGGCTTTAAAAGGAGGCGGAATGTACATCGCACCATTTTACTTGTACAAAATGGATATTAAAAAGATTTATTATTATGCCGTTTATTGTAGGCCATGTCGTAAATCAAGTCGTGTGAGCGGTCTCTATTGGCCGGCCGCTGCATTATTTACACCGAGCTGAAATGTCGGCCAACTGCACTTTAACAGTAAAACATTTAACATTAATTTGGATAAAACGCGTAAGTGACATTTGAATTTATGAAATGTGTAATCGGAGATCATTTTCGGACACTGTGCGAGCAGACAGTAATTATAAAGACTATTTTCTCGTTAGAAGCAATACAAACTTGTTCGTGATTTTTTTTTACTACAAACATAAACTCCAATTGTAATTATTGATTATATTAAATATGACAAAGATTTGCCAACATTTTGATTTTGAACTTTGTTACAAACGTATGTCATTAAATACAAAATCAATCTCCTATTTAAAAGGCATTTATTATTTTTACTACAATACAGTTAAAAATATTATAAATATAGTCATGTTATTAAAAATGTTTAAAGTTTTTGGTAAAAAATACAGCTAGACTCAAAACTTTTTCGTAATAAAATTATAAAAACATGTCACTTTGCTAGATTTATTATTTAAGTAATGGGCATTCAATGAAATTATTTACTCAAGCGCTACGTGTCAACTAAGAAAATATTAGTGTAATTATTAACGTTTTTTTTCCATCAGAAATGAAATAAATCCTTGATAATATTCTTCCATATTTCAATTGACATTTTACTGACATTTTTTTCATTAAAAGATCCCATCTGTATTTTTAATATGTTATATTTTAAAAAATAAATTAAAAAAGTTATTCATATTAAAAAAAAGTAATATTCATTGAACGCACCTTTCATTACTAAGCTAATAATACACAACAATTTTTCAAATCGCTGCAAAATCGTTTCACAATAACAGTCATGATATATTTATAAACAAGAAATTTTTAATCACTGCACAGTTCCACTTCCTTTCATACATTCCCATAATTTTATATCAGCCAACACGCACATAACGAACGTTCATAAAACTTTTGCGTCATCTCTCGGGAGCAGCCACGACCGGCTTCTGCGGCGCTCGGATACAGACTGGCGCGGGAACCTGAAAGCGCGCACTTCGTAGCGCCAAACTCATAGTTCGTAGCTCGTAGCACATCGTAGCACCAAGCGTACCCGCGAGCTTTTTAGGCTCTAATTATTGTTGTTTGGTATTTTTATTATACATATTCAATATATGTATAATAAAAATATTAAATATAAATCAATGATTACTTTGGTAAATAAATTTTATACATTTTTAATCATATTTTATATTTTGTCCCGTCATGTATTTGGCAAATTATTTTTAATAATAAAATAATTTATTAAAAGTTTCGAAATTTATTATTTACTTTTCCTTAATTTGATAAAATTCGAAATTTTAGATTTGTTATAACATATTTCGCGAAGTTTTTAAAGACCTACAACGCATCTGCTCTTCTAGTGTTGCGGATATCCATGGGTGACGATGAACACTTCGGTGTTCCCGCAACTCGTTTGCCTCTCATATAAAAGTATCGTACAGTGAATATTATAATATATACATATATAGTGGATATAACAAGATTACAATATAGAAATATTCTTATAACAAAATACATTTCGTAGCACAGAATGTTGACATAAAATATTTGTTTAAAATGTTGCATGCTAATAAAATGAAGTAATACATTTCCTCGTATAAACTTTATCGGTTATTTCGTTATGTAAGAAGTTTTACGAGAGTCTGTCCGCTGGTGTACAGAGAACAGATTCTCAACATTCTAATATATTACATATGTGTTAAGCTTGTTATACACCTTCGATTTTAACTGTACAGTTCGACTGTTCAGATAAAATCGGTCAGGCCGTTTACAGAGATTAAGTACCCTAACACTTAGGGACTTGTGGACGGAGAGTCAGAAATTCGTACAGAAAACTTTTTAACTAAAAAAAAAACACCACAACTTTTCTTTTTATAAATACAAATACGCCATTCTTGTTACTTGTATAGATTTTTTTCTTATTTCAAAATGAAGAATTTTTTATGGTCAATTATTTTTTTGCTATTTCATAAAATTGTTTATAACATTTAAGAAGGCTTCATGTTTATTACATATTAGACCATGAATTTCTTTCTCGTCTTTACGTAAATCCTCAGAGAACATCAAAAGGCTTTTTATTACCGTTGGAATATCTTTTGAAAATCCATCTCCACATCGTAATTCCTATTTATATGCCTATATTCCTTCAGATAAAAGGAACGCGCATTAACGACTTACTTTTGTGATAGAATTTATACATGCCGGAGCGTTATTAAAATGTAACTTTTTTGTAATTTATCATTAAGAGGTAGAGATAGCATATTGGTGTCTTAAGATATATGAATAATATAATAAAACGTCTGACTTCAAACATGTGTAAGTCCACTGTTGTAACAAAAATACAAAAATATAATTGTTATCTCAGTCTATTTGAAGAATAATTAGAGCCACAACAATATTTTTTAACAATTTATATAGCATACTTAAACATGCTACACACCTTCGGTTTGAACAGAATAGACGGACAGTACATATAAAACTAAAAGTGTGTAGCAAGATTTACAGAATTTCATTTTGATAATGTTCGCAGATTACAAAGCAGCTTGATAAGAAAGTAAAAAGATTTGAACCAGCTATCAAATTTTACATCGCCATCCACACATCATATGTTTTTACGCAAGTTGCGTCAGAGCAAAACTTTCAGCAGTTCTGTTCGAATATCATCATCATCAGCCCATGTCTGCCCATTATTGGACATAGGCCTTTCCCAATGTCTACCACGGTATGCACTCCTCCGCTTTCCACATCCAACGACTTGCGCACTAAGTCGGTCCCCGTCCACCACCGGAGGGAGCAAGCCCCACACTACAGGTCCCCAACCCAACCGTCTGTTCGAACATCGAAGTCAAATATTAAAACAAGTAACTCAATGTTCGAATTCATTTTACGTGTAATTAATATACAAATTTACCTTTCCCTGTACATAATACTGCAGCGAATGTTTAAACAACGTACATATATATTTTGTACGTCGCAAGAATACAATTTCAATTTGAAAATATTCATTCCCATCTTTCCGTTTGTAAATTTAAATGTTTTTTTTTTTAAATTAAAACTGTTACATAAACTATATAACATAGCGTATACCTATCAAGGTATCACAATAAAAGTATAAAGTGTTTGACAGGCCTAAGATCAAAATGTCGGTAGTAGATACAATTATCATGTAATCCCATTTCTAGTTAATTGTTATATTCGGGACATTAATAAGCCAAAGCTTAGTTGAAATCGATTTGCCTCGCGGCGGCCGAACTCGGCTCATTGGGTTCCGGCACATGCGGCTCATTAGGTAAGCGCTCTTATTACGTTATTAATCTTGTTATTAGTAAACATTTAAATATAGCTTACATTAATAATAAGTTAGGCTTAGCTTAATAATTACATAACAATAACCGTGAAGTGCCAATAGCCTAATGGATAAGGGACTACCGATCTAGCGGTCGTGGGTTCGAATTCCACCATTCAACTATTGTCGTAAACAATATCCTAAGATAAGCGTTTATAATCATACTTGGAATGGTTACAAAAATCTAATAATACTTTACTTCAAAAATTTTCAATTACACAGCAGTATTACATTGTATTCTAGCGGCGAACAATAAAGTCATTTAGACACGACACCCTTGACAGAAAGACAGGCTGATGAATGCGCCTTGTCTTCCAGCCGAACTGTGCTTCATTTAAAGTGCTACTTGAATTGCTCTCTGTCATACCTTGTCCCCTATGTTTAGGGACGTATCTATTAGAACTACCGTATACAACGGTGTGTAGTATACAAAATTAAAATTGAGAATATTATTAAACGTTATTTGGTAACATCTTTTTTAGATTGTCACATTCATAGTTAGATTTTAGCAGGAGATGCAAATATATCGAGTTGGACAACGAAGTTCAAAGAAATACAAATGATGCAATATTAAAAAAGGTAATTTGTAGTGATAAGTCCAGAGATTTAGGTACAATAGTAGATAAAATATGTTAATTAACATTTTTCTACGTATCTGTACCAAGGAAGTGTGAAATTAGACACTTACCGTCCACTCCCATTTGCCCTGTACACTTAAGTCGAGTGTGTTTTAAATATTGCCGCGTATTGTGCACAGGAGGGTCTATGGCACCAGTGGGAAAGACCCTTGTGGTTACCCGAAGCCCCGATTTCAAGTAGGTGTATTCTTTTATGTTAATATTTAGCAAAACATGGTATAAACGTTTTGTAATTATCTGACATGTACTAAAATAAGTTGTGAAAAATTTATTAATATCTAAAGTTAAGTTAAAGGTTAGTGTTAAGTATTAAATATAGTATTTCTTTATAAGAAAAGCGGGCAAACGAGCGGCGGGACCACAAAGGTGATCATCGACGCCTTGACATGTGCAATACTAGAAGAACCACAGATGCGTTGCCGGCCTTTGAGAGAGAGGGACGCTCGCTTCTTGAAGAATCCTATACTATGTTTACTATAGGTTAAAGTGTTTTTTATTAAAGTACTTTAATCTATTTAAACGATGATTTTAACGAAATTAAGCAACATTAGTATAACGGTGTCCAGAATAGGGACACATTAAATCCACACAAGCAGTAAATCTGCCTAGATTTGGCATCTCACAATGGCTTTGTTTGTTTCTCTATTTGCTAAGCATACAGATACCCCGAAACTAGTTCAAAGAGAGAATCAATTTGAGAGTAAACCAAATAAAAAGAAAATGTTTTAGTACAATTAAATAACAATGTTTAAAACCGTCTTTTTTTTAAACATATGCTGTTAATATTTTACATTTGTTCTAGCAGTTTCTATAGGTTCAAGGATTTTTCATACATTTTACAGAAAAGCCATATAATGAAAAAGAAGAAAACGTATTTAAGAAAAAGAACACATTTTTTTATCGATAGTCTCTTGTCTATCTGCACGCCCCGTTTTTAAAATGTTCGTTCTTATAAATATTTTCCTCTTCATACATGCATTTTATTTTAAATAGTTAAACAAAAGCCATACGAAATACAACATTTGTATTACTTTGTAAATGTGTAAAACAAATAAAAGTGAAGTTGCATACAAACAAATTGAATTTCGAAGCGGGCATGTTTTTGAGACGAGGCAGATTTTATCTTATTCAGCCAGCCACTTCGCACTTCGACTACGTCTTAATAGAAAGCCTCTGTATTCAAGCTTCATTTAAATATTCCTGTTAAAGGAAATTTATTCTACTCGGATTCTCGGAAAATTCTTTTATTACAGATTCGATTACCCTCTACTTCAATTTGTTTCCATTTTTATCCTTCTTTTGTTTTACACTTAATAAATACTAGTTGACGCAGACGACATAGTTTTAAATTATTTTTATAAATTACTATGACCAATTTCGATCATAATCGTTAAGATCTATACTACTTATAAGACGGCTTAACTCACGTTTAAATCGGTGTTGGTACAGACTAGACTTCAGTTAGCGACAGGCCGCGAACGCGCTACAGTACCAATCCCACGCATACTGAAAAAGAGCCCCCGATGGGCTCGAAACTAGTCGGTATCGACACCGATTTGCACGTGAGTTAATTCGTTTTTATAACTAGTATAGTTAAAAATTTTCCTTTCTCTAATTTGCGGTTATTCTAAACGTATACAGACACTAAATTTTGACCAACAATTAAACAATTGAGTAGTCCAATCGCTTACTAGCGTGTAAGTTAGACAAGTACACATTCGTACGACGGCATTACACGGATTAGTACAAATCTTCCTTCGGACAGATTAAGTCGGTGCAGGTGTTATCTGGTCCCTAATTATCTCACTTGATGAATGGACATATTGTCTACATATAATATTGTTTTGTAGACTAGGCTTTTAATAATTTTGTATTCTAGGTTACAATGCAAAGACATCAGTCTTCATCGTCAACATCGCCATCATAATCATACGATGGCGATGTTAATGATACAGATAAATTAACACTCTTCGTCATCATCATCAGCCCTTGTCTGCCGACTGCTGGACATAGGCCTTTCCTGATGCCTTCCACTTAGCACTTTTGAATAAACAAAATATTTTTGTTTCATTTCTTATTAAAGTACATTTTTTTTTAAATGATATAATTAAAGTCTCGGACAGTCGTATCTGAACTTCAACCTATCCTTTTCAATGTCTTCTCATACATAACGTAGTGACAATAAAACCTTTGAATACCTGCCCCTTTTTTCAACGGAGGGTCAGCACAGTATATACCGTCCATACATCTCAGTCAGTTCATATCTGAAGTTTAACACTTCCTACGCATATCTTTCACACGATCGACACCTTCAGTCTTCCTCTACAGTTATAGCCATCCGATACAAATATAAAAAAAAATAGAATATGTTTCATAATGTAATATATGGAATGTCTTCACCCGATAGTCACCACGTACTTCTTGTCACGTGCACTGTGAGGGTATATTTTTATGGAATACGTAATTTTGTTTGACTTCATACGCGCTGTCCATATTTGCCGAAGTCTCAACGTCCTACATGCAAAGAGCATGTCGCGTTCCCATTATGTGCCGATGTATACACCCCGACGTAGCTATTCTAAACTTAAAATTGGCCGTGTAGTCACCATTACGGTATTATTAAAAATCAATAAATTATACGACATACTACTGTTTAATATAAGATGTGAAAATTGGTACTAAAACGATAAAATACTTTTTGGGAATTCCACCTCAAATATTGTCTGTAATATGTTTATCTCAGAAATAATGTGAGAACATCGTAGAGTCAATGTGAGAAATTTGAAAATCGAAAATACATTGGTACTTGTAGAATACGGTCCGGACCAGTCCGAAACTTAACAACGGGGTCACCGCCGCTGTATTTTGTATACTGTAAAATTATTGATAATGGAAACGTACGCTGCCTTTAACGAAACAGGTCTAAGCAAATAGAGGGAGACATCGAACGATAGAACATTTTTATACAAGACTTCCGATAGTAAAAAGACGGGCGACTCTTTGAATTGGTGCAAATATAAAATAGTTTAAACATGTTATATACTAAAAAGTTTACATATTTTTTTTTACTCCTCTTTATCAACATCCAGTATGCGATTTGACTTAATATTCTTAATTTGAATCCTTACGAATACCGCGAATTGTAAACACGTAAATTATGTACGTTGACAATGTTTGTTTATCAACATACACTGTTTGATATTGTTCAGCACAACATCAGGCATGCGTTGATATTTATTGTCTGACCAAACGTCGTCAGAATCATAACTGTCCCAACATATAAAGTGTGAAGTGCTTTTATAAAGAAGATGCTTAAAACAGAAACATTTGCGAAGCTGTTTTTTCTAGTCAGCTGTACTGGACTTCTGATGTACGTTGTTCTAGCTTTTTATACTTTTCATACAGCTTACACTTCGATATCACAAGTACAAAAGTTCCGTGAAAGAATTCAAAATAATTCAAGCACAAATATTACGCTATTAGAAGACAGATTTACTAACGATTTGAAATACATTCTTCTATGGCCCGTAGCTAATATAACGAACAAATTAATCGATGACGGTCAAAGTGTTTTTATTAATTATAACTGTACACATATAAATTGTTATTTAACAAGCAACAAATATCTTATGAATGGAGATTATAGAAATTTTGAAGCTATAATTCTAAACGCTAGCATATTTACATCGTGGAATGAAGAAAATATACCGGATAGGAGATCACCTAGACAGAAATTTATATTTTATAGCGAACTACCATCAGATTCTGCACCAATGTGCAATATATGTGCAGAGAATTATTTTAACTGGACATGGACGTACAAATTGAGTTCCGATATAATAAGACCTTTAATCGAAGTAAGGAATATGAAAAATGAAATTGTAGCGCCTGATGATAACGTTAAATGGCATATTAACACTAAAGATTCAATAAAATCAAATAATTTCGAGATGGGACGTGATAAGAAAGATGTTTCGTGTATTATAAACAATTGTCAAACGAAAAATGAAACAATTGCATACGCCAGAAAATTAAAAGCAATTCTAAATCGGAAAGCACTCGTCCTAGATATATACGGATGTGCGTACATTAAATGTGTTAATGATTGTTTAAGTGAAATTAAAAATAATTATCATTTTCATATAGTTTACGAAGATAGTTTTGCTGTTGATTATGTTAGTGCTGAAGTTGTTAAGGCGTATGACACCGGCGCCATTCCAATCATTATGGGAGGTGCAAATTATCATAAGTAAGTGTACAAAGTCTTTTTATTATTATTAATCGTATTTGATAATAATGATAAATGTTTTTTCATGTATATACAGCATTTTTACATGAGAAGGGGGGCAAACGAGCGTCGGGATCACACAAGCGATAATCGACACCCATGGTCACCTGCAATACTATACAGTATTCTTAAATTTGACTTTTGTATCAGTTAATTTCCAACTTAATTTTAGTTGTTAGTACTGTTAGTTTAATATATTTAAATATGGATCCTTTTTGGGTAAATAACCTCCTTCTATGCTACTTATAAAACGGCTTAACTCACGAGTAAATCGGTGTCTGTACCGACTAGTTCCGAGCCCATCAGGGGCTCTTCTTCAAATACCTCGTTCATCTTCTTTTAGCTTATTCTGTTTTTTTTATTACACATTATTTTTGTTACCATTATACTTTTGATTTATTGAGCATTCTTTTAATGCTTAATTGTCATTACTATAAAGTCGTATCCTGATGTTTTTTTTTTAAAGTTGAAATACAAAATAATTATTGTAACTTACTACATCGAAGCTCTTAATATTGGAATAATATTGTTATGAATATTTATTTAGTTGTGTATGAATTAATTTAAGCTTATACCTGTATTCATTAATGTAATATTTTTCAGATTTCTCCCTGATAGATCTTATATCAACGCCCGCAATCTATCTGCACATAAATTGGCGGAAATAATCGAATCGATAATCGAGAGTCCGACCGAATACAACAGTTACCATAATTGGCGTCAACATTATGTTATTAAGCAAACAAGACCACTTGAAGGTATCTGCGATTTATGTAGCAATCTTAATAACAAGATTTTATTTAAAAGAAGAACAGCTGTACGGAATTTTAGATATTGGTGGTACTTCGGATCAAAATATGAGAGTTGTAAAATAGAACCCGATCCCTCGGAACGTACACGACTCACTTTAAAAGAAACAGACCTCAAATCGTATTATTACGGTCTTAAAAGGAAATATAAAATTAAATCGGTAGATGATTAATTACATTGTGTTGTTTATAAGTTTTTTTCTAGAATGTTTTTTTTTTTACCAAACTTATACCCTTTTTTTACCCTTTCTTTGTTCCAAAAGGTTACATATTGTTAGCTTAACATTTCACTTTTGCTAAATAAATAATGACATTTATTAAAGAAAACCTGCCAGTGTCTTTTTTTCTAATAAGTTTAGAAATATTATTTCTTTCTATATAACAAGTTACAAATATAGATGAATTGTTTATCACCAAATAAAATTAATTTTAACATGTTATTTATTTTGTTAGGAAAATTCACTAATAATTCTTGTATCAATTCCGGTTAAGCTTTAAAAAGTTTGGGTTAGGGTATGTTTCACGATAGTCGAATAGTGAGATTCGAACGCACGACCGCTAGATCGGTAGTGTAACCACTAAGCTATTGGCACTTTAATCATCACTTTTTAAAGTTTTCTCGTTAAATGACAGTACTATCAAAGTACATTCTATTCTTCTATTCTGCTCGCTGCTGGACATGTGCCTTTTTAAACACGTTGCAATTTCAAACGTAATTTGCGAACCAATCGAAGTGTCCCAATAAACAAGTGACGTAATTGATTTGCATAGTGAAGGAGCGAATAAGTAGGGTCAGAAACAAAGAGCTGTTGAATATGCGAGCAGCAGGCGACGAACTCGGCGATATGCTAACCAGTTGGGTGGGCCACCGGTCGCCTTATACTCCTGCACGAAATTTACTACTCAAGCCTGGCATATTTCAAATATGTTTATGTACTTCCTATTTACTTCTCCGTTACTATTTTAATTATTTGCATTTTAAACTCGTCTATTTCAAATGAAACACAGAACTGCGCTACTGAATATATACTGTGTGGCGTCTCTCCACTGCGCAAACTCGAAGGATGTCAAGATGACGGGAGTTGCCACAGAGAGGTCGAAGCAGTGGG
>JAODUI010000002.1:5414108-5426424 GCA_027563995.1 Papilio gigon
AATACGATCATTGACAGTCGGTGTCATCGTGTTCCGATAGAGAGCCGAGTTTGCTGAAGGAGAATCATTTCTTACTACATCTGTAATCGCTTAGTGGAAAAAGATTAAGGCTTCCGGGGTGAAAGGCTGCGTGGCTAAGTGCCGTGGCGCCCTCTTTTGACAGATTTATAGAACCTACATTAAGAGCATGTATAGTTTATACATTATATCTAAAAGTATTTTTAGTTGAAGTAAAATGACGTCACAATACTTCATACATCCATCAACACTGTCACTACCTCCTCTAATACACACACCCCTTTCACATACACCTTCATACATACACTTTTGTTGTATAACGAATTTATTTTATCTATTTTTTATATTTAACTTTCAAACAAGGAACCACTTAACAACATACATACAATAAGTCAATCTATTTGAAAAATAAATCAGTAGACTTCCTGCAAAAAGAATTAACCTATTTAATCGACTGCCCATTCGTTGAACGGGGACAGTTTCAAAAATATAGAATTTTCTACTTTTATAATTGTTCTTTCTATTAATTTCTAATTGGAAAGAGCAAGTAAAACTGACTGACGATCTCTATCAAATCGTTTCATTAAATCTAAACAACTTAATGATACCACGATGTTCACATGTATAGTGACATCTAGTGAGATAAATCAAAAAACATGTTCATAATATTCGCCAATAGATGGCTGTATTAGAATTTAGTTGGGAGGGGCTAAAATTTTCAACAACTCTACAACTAGCGCGTGTTTTGCGTGACGGCAGGCTTTGGATTAAACCAGTCGACCCAGCTCTCCTAAAAAACCCAGCAACCCATTGCTGGCGATCTCCGGCAGTGATCTCGGCGAGCCGAGATGCCGAGCCCTGTGTTCGTTCACTGGGCAGTGCTATATGATGTGGGTCGCTGTCTCCTCTTCCATACAAACTCTGTACTAGAGTTTATAATGCAATCGTTTGTGAAACTCTGTAACTCCGTTCCGCTCTTTACTAAAGGCACTTTATTATTTATATTTAGTTATACGACTGATCACTGACATCACATGTTCATAGGCAGAAGGGGGGAAGTCACAATAAGTTTGTGGTCACCATCAACCTACCCTTTTCTCGATTAGCTGACCTGTTCGTTAATAGTGACGGCATAGACACATATCTTAACGGAACCGTTTGTTTTAGGACCGGCACGATGGGAGACGTATAAGAACCCCTGAACTTACTAACCTGTCAATTTCGGTGACTTTATCTGAGAGCGAACGCTACAGGCCGGGATTTGAAGAAAATTTCGTAATGAAATCTCTTCAATGTAGCTCCGGGCCTCGCCCACATACTACATACACGTCTATTGCGCGCTTTACACCGTCATACGACATTTGCGACTGACAAATAACCAAGCATCGGTTACCTGCTTTATATCGCAATGAACCACAGTGTTATGCGAATTTTGTACAATCTTCACGTCAGTGTACTGTGGTCTAAACCATAATGAAATAAGTTAGCACCATTTTTAATTAGAATACGGTATGTACATGAGCGTCGGTGGCGCAGTTGTTAAGCGCTTGACCGTACCGGAATGTACTCGACATTGTCCAGGTTCGATCCCCGCAGTATCAATGTGTTTTTCAATTTTCGAATTGCATATGTACATTATCCGACGTTCTTACGGTGAAGGAAAACATCGTGATGCAATCTGCACATTTCAGCGAAGAAATTCAAAGATGTGTGTGAAGTCAACCAACACGCACTGGGCCAATAGGGTAGGCTCAACCCCTAATAATAGGGTAGGCTCTTAGCCCCTCAGTTGGGTCGTATAATGAGCTGATAGTGATGTTTCATATACGTAAATAAATTCAAGTTTCATATATCTGTAAGGTAATGGTAATTTTAAACACATCGGATGCTGGATATCATTTTGTTTTATTCGTATTCTTTCGTTTCTAAAGCATTTACATATAAAAGCAACAATGTCAAGTTTACATTCTTAGAAATGTGTATAAAAGATTTTTATTCCAACTATAGTACACTTAATATCTAACATGACTTTTTTTACTTGGTATTTGCTGTTACAAATTGCATATTTTTATATTTCCATCGAGCGTAACCCAGTTTACAGATCAGGAGATCGGAAAACGATGGTATAACAGTTTCCGACACTAAGAGTAAAATGCAAATGTCCCCATTCTCCGACAAATTCCGGTCATTCGATTCTATTGAAATCCTATCTGAGTACACAAAATATATACGTTTTGACATCTAACATAATATGTTTGACCTGATATCCATGGAAAACGCTTAGTAATTTATTTTTATTTCTTACTGTAATTGTCATTTTAGAAGGCATTGTTTTATGCTTTTAACGACACTTACAATGTTTGATCTTAGTAAAAAAATACCTTAGAATTTGATTATTTACTGAGCCCTAATTATACTGATAAGTTTTTTCCTATTAATATCATATACTAGTCGGTACGAAATGTGCAGGCAAAAGATTTCAGCTGTAAATGTAAAAACAGGAGGAGTTTCTCACGCTGTTTTTTAGTATAACATTTGTTTATTTCTTGTATAGAATCGATGTCAATCTTTTTAGTGGCACGAAAATTCCATTCCTATTTTCCATCTATGCCGCAGTTTTTTTTTTGTAAAAAATCGTCTCTCGTTTTCCGTCCTAACGCTTAAAGCAAATGGAATACAAAAAAGAACTTTCCTTTTAAAACGTTGGGCCCCTATCGTGCGGTGCAATGGAGGTGAGTCCGTGACAAAGGACATATTTTACGTGGACTCGTTGTGGCCACTAGCCCCCGGCTACCGTAGTTTTAGTTCGCGAGTCCCCTACTATAATACCACGAACACACCGATAAATTATATACGAGAATAAAATGGAACACAATACTGACAATAGTGAATTTATGAATGGTACATACTGAGAAAGGTAAGATTGTAGAATCGAATCTATACGACTTTTATCACAAGTTTTATTGTTGATGTATTCGTTTATTAATGGCGTCTTTAATAAGATAATTTAATAATAACCTTATGATTATTAGTTTCGTAATTTGAAAAAAAAATCTTTTAAACACTAGACATTTATAAAGATGTCGGTGCACCGTGTCAAGATCTTTAAAAAGTTCGTTGAACTCTGAAGGCTTTCGAGCATAATGATTAAACTTTTTCTTGCTCAGTACTTAAAAAATCTTATCGTTTCAATAACACGAAGTTATAGATTTCTCGTTATAAAAAATTTAGGAATAAAACGAGATATACAAAATACATTTTATTTAACTTCGGTAATGATAAAATGTCATTTAGCAAATTTTCCAAAAGCAAAATAGATTTTAATGCCGATTCATTGTAATTCCCGTCGCACGTCAATGTGACTCGTAAAACGACAATTCCCCTCACGAACTCTAATGACCCGCATTCATTCAGCATTTGAATGTAGCAAAGACCATTTCTATTTGAAAACATTTATATTTTCTATCATACTAACACAAGTTTATACATTAATTCAGTGTTACACACGCCAATTAATTTTCATCAAAAATATTTTTTCATTTCGAAAACAGTAACCATAATTTAATATTTGACCAAAAAGTATTCATATGACAATCAATAAAAAATTGTATGAGCTTATACAGCGCCCCTATCGGTTGGAAAGTACACTAACAAAACTCATACAAAATTCGTCGATTTGAATATTTTTTCGCAAACATTCGTGATTCATAGTTAGCAGATTATAAACGTATTTAGTCATTCAATTTTTAATTTCTACTTTGGACGGAGTAAATTACCTGTCTGTCGAAATAATGTGTCAATTAATTACACCAAGAATCTGTCAAAGAGCAATGACATTACAAAATATATTGTCATCTCTTTTTCTCCTCGGAATGAACAAGGATGGCAATATGTTTTATACAGATGTGTTTGCAGTGAAAGCTCACGGTACATAGTTTGTGCAACATTGCCAACGTTTTAAGGTATGTAGACAGAAGCTCTCAATCTAACGCCTGCCCACGCGTAACATGATACGTGCTCACCCGAACACGGAATAGCTTTTAAGTCCATAAAGGATGTTCGTGTTACCTGACAATCATTAATGAAAGTGTTCCTAGAAATCGCGACGTTAGTTTCAATTACGCAATATGATAATACTATCATCACAAAGCTGTCAGTCGTATCTGAACTCTGAACTGAGAGCGTCATTGACGCAGTAGTTAAGCTCTCTACCGGACTGCACCGAAGTTAGTAAGTCGAGGTACGTTCCTTGTCACATACAAATGTGTTTTTCGATTTAAATTCCACTTTCTTATGGTGAAGGAAAACATTGTGATGTAACTTTCACATATCTGAGAATTACCATCATCATCATCATCATCAGGTCTTGCTGGCCTTTGCATGAGAAGTATATATTATATAAATATAATGGTAACCTTTACTTATTACCGAAACCTATTTTTCATTATGTAATAAAAAGTAAGAGCCTGATATACTAACGATTTATTTAGAGCCAATGCCAAGCCAACGAAAGTAAAAAAAAGTCTGTAACTAGGTAATTGCTTTAATAATTATTCTAAACTATACAATTGTAGGGAATTATAAAGGAAAGTGGAGTAATTCATTAAAATGTCCATTTCTAATTACTCACAAGTTTCCGCAGCGGGAATTTTAAATCTGTCGCATTTAACTTTAACAAAAAACTAACTCACGGCAATTAGTTAAAGTGCTGTCCTACTTATACTATAACAACGAAAAATTCTTAGAACACGTCCCGTGATTTATGTAGTAGACATTTTCTAGGTAAAGAGTTATGTAAGTGTCTCAATGCTGGACAGTCGACTTTATTTAATAAGTCAGAATAAATAGACTCGACTGTTACTGAATTAAATTACGCGACGTCATTGGATGCGGAAGGTAAAAGGCATACTGTGGAAGTCATTGGGGTAGGTCGACATACAAAAGTGAGCTAACTGAGGCTGATGATGATAAGTGAACCTCGATGGCGCAATTGTTAAACAGACGGAATTGAACCAAAATATATACATCCAAGTTCGATCCTCGCAAAGTACCAATGTACTTTTGAATTTTAAAATTTCTTACGTACATATATCCGACGATCGTACTGTGAAGGAAAACTTAGGGATACAACCTGCGGATAACAACGTATCAAAGTTACGTGTGAAATCAGACAACTCGTACTGGACCGGTGTAGTTTGACTATGGCCTAGTCACCCCTAACTTGAGTGGGTTCAATGTCAATCTGAATTAAAAATTAAGTAATTGTTATTATTCTATTAGTATTATTCTATTCTAAGTACATCCCTATATGTTGCTCATCAGCATGCGTGTTGCGTTTGCGTTAAATTTGCATCATCAGTAACAATGACGTCATAAAACGCTCATAATGTTATCGCGCCGCCTAAACTCACTTTTGCTTATCTTAATGCCTTGTACATAACATGGCTTGGTTACGTTTTGTGTTGAGTTACCAAAATTACCTCAAAGTTCGTCTACGAAAACCACGGACATTGTGTTAAATCTTGTTTGTAGTCATAATTTCGAGAACCACAACAGTAACAAGTTTTTTTCAACAATAATATAATCTGAAGTAAGCTTTTTTAAAACGTAATTAACAATATTACGAGCTAGACGCCAGTAACTTCATCCGCGCCGAAATTTAAAAAAACATTAATTAGCTTATGCGCTATTCTAGACAGTAATCTATCTCTGAGTCAAATTTCATCCAGATCTGTTAAGCCTCTTTGTAGTTATTTGCTAACAAACATCCGTCGGCTATTAAATTATCCCATTTACATTATTAAGTAACATTGTTTTTATACTATATAAAACGATGCCCCCGATGGACTAGATACTAGTCGGTACTGACACCGATTTACACGTGTGTGAAGCCGTTTTATAAGTAGTATAGTGAAATGTCTCACGAAAGTTTTAATAGTTTAACATTGTTTTTATGATTTTGTTCGTGGAAATGTATGCTAGGGAAACAAAAGACTGTCGCTTTTTATATCTTCTAAGTTAAGTAAGTTAATTCAACTTGTTTACTTATATAATATTTACTCACATTATTTTAAACACTTTGACAATACAATGGCTTTATAAATTTATCTCGTAGCGTTTGACGACAACGTTGACGCCGAAGAGGTTAAATAGAAACGTGACGAAACTGAGTAACAAGCTACTTGAACGCCCCGCGCACTGTCTTTGCAAATTGAATTACTTTAAACTGTAAATATATTGTATAATAAAATTATTTAGCACAAAAATACCTATTTATTGAAGTCTTATAAGACTTTATTTTCGCAAGCTATAGTGTTAATTACGCAAACTAAAATAAAGCGAGAAAAGTACAGTATAAATTATTGTACTCGTTTGAACTAGAAAGCGTATAAGGCAAGAAAAATTCCATTCTTTTATTATTATTCGTATATTAATATAGTAAATTACTATATAGAAGAATTGATGTAAAATTCTTAAATCGCTAGTAATCCTTCAACGAATTATACATTGATGCATTAAGCAAATTGTGGGCAGTAAATTCTGAATGTTCCGGAACGTTCGGCACCGGAAGTGGGCCGTACAGCCGCACATTAATTTGCATAGCAGCGGACAGATCCACTATCCGTGTCTAGTAGGTGCTTCCGGTGTTATACGTTTACAATGTAAGATAACTGCTTTAAAAAAGGCATTTTAACGTATTCATTCAGTAGTTACTTAGTGTGTCTCCACATAAGACATCTATGTAGTTAAAAATAATTTCGGAAAAATTACGTAGTTTAATATAAAATTTCTTCCAAATCTCTACATATTTCAAAGTTCTACAAAGTATATCTCGCTTATTACACTCAAATCTAAAGTACTGAATACTAAAAAAAAATATTTCGAAATTTAGAAACTTGTACAGTTATTTTGTTACATCCAAGTTTAGATGAAATAAACCAAATAATTTTCTTTTCGGGTTATTTGTGAACAGTAAATTTCGGCGTGGCATCGTCAAGATCTCATCTCAAAATTTGTTTTCTTCAAAATATCTAAAGCCATCAAAATAAATAGGATAAGTTTTCAGTTATTATTTTAGGTTAAGTTAGTAGAAGTCGTTACTTGAAACAAAAAGTAACATTTACTAAAAATTTTACTATATATGTATATTTTAATTAATTAATCGGCGCATCAATGGTCTGATTATTAATAAAATAAATTCGTGAAGAAAGTATTAATAATTAATTTAATTTATCAAACAATCTAAAATCATAATTCCCTCCATAATCTTTACCGTCAAGTCAAAATCATCACAAGTATGGCCACAGCGGAAACAGCCCCAAGGCAGTGACACTTCCACCCCTCGCATACACAATACGACCATTGTCATTCAGTTGGCACTCGCACGGCGCAACCCTCTTTGTTCTGTCCTCGCACAGGATTACAGCAAACAATACCTAAATAAACATCTATCTTTATTTACTTGCGTCAAACCAGCACTACGAACTACATCTTAAAAAACTTTAAAAATACAAACTTTGATTCTTTATATTGAACAGCAGATTTTTGTTAATTTACTAATTTTTCTTTTACTACTCCAATTATGTTCTAGGCTGGTGCTAGGATATGGAATTTGAACACCATGTGATCGAAAATTCATACCCTTATCCATTAGGCTATTGGCACCTCGTCTTGAGAAATGTGTTTTAAAAAACAAAGTAATATGTTGAGGTACTATTTACTAACATTAACATTAATAAGCTCATTAAAATATGAGTGATAAGAGTGTAACGCACTTTTCTCATCTCTTCAAAGAATTCATTATGTTGTAGTACGCAACTTCGTGAGTGCTTTCATTAAAGTTTCATTTTTTTATTATTAGTCTCGATAGTTACTTACGAATAAAGCAATAGATCATATTGTATGTTTAAAATATAACAACTCACTAACTCATAGGAGAAGGTAAAGGAATTCCGTAAAGCCCAAACACAAGCCATCGAGTTGTCATGATGGGATATTGGTATTTTTAATCTATATTATTGTCATTGCTTCAAACTGTAACCCTCATCGCGTCGTTATAGAAAATATTACTTTAACATCAATCTTTTTACTTGTGTATATTTAACGGCAATCAATTGTTCAATGTATAAAAGATTAATGTTCCAAATTTGAATGTAAAGCCATTGCTTAAGGGTCTGCTTGCATTCAAGTAGTCCCAGATAGTTAATTTAGCGTGAGGGCGCTGTACGTGTAGCGGATTAAACGGGATGGAAGTTGCGCACTGTCGAATTACAACGAACCTGATTAACTGCTCACCAACTTACGAGTATATACTAACTATAAATAGACCTCTTAAGTTCAATTCTAAGAATTTTAAAAATAAATAAATAGTAGTTGAATTAAAAAGTGTCCAAACTTTGTACATTTTATGTAAATAAACGAAGTCGTATATCACACATAGTACGTGTAATATAGATGTATATACAAAATGAATGCAACAGGATACGTCACGTACAAAAGGCAGACGGAGGCAAAGTGGTTGCGGAGGAAATGAAAATTGTCTGAAGGCAGGCGAGAGGCGAGAGACATTTCCGCGCCCGGCCTTTGCCAGATAGCGCTCGCAGCGCGCTGTTATCGCTTTCAGCTTTAACGATACTTATCTCTATATTATGAGTATTTATGACGCAAAAGCCTCCTTCCCTTTGTTTACTCTTCGGTATGTACCTTTTACTTTATGTTACTTTTTATGTGTCAAATGTTTTGAATATTCTTACAATTACGCATTGTTAGTAACATTTAGAACCTACCTATTAATACTTTATATGTATTGTAATATTAAATTGTTATTTATTAACTTGAAAAAAAAAAAATATTTTGTTAAGGAAATTTTGATAAGAAAAATATTCTTTGTAATCTAAAAAAACAATATCGGATTTTTACAGTTTAAAACCTGCAACTTGTATTGCAATTTACCACAAAAAATACAAAGGAACCTTGTACAAAAGCAAAAAAAAAACAATCGGAACATACATTTCGTGTGCCAAAGCTTTCGTTCCCTACGAGAGAGATTACAGATTTATGGAGATATAATGAGTTAGCCTGCGTGCTAATGAGGATCATCCTCTTTTGTCGTCGCCGGATGAATTTTAAATTGCTCGCCGCGCGCCCAAATGTTCCGTGCACTTATAGATGTGTATACAACATTCTGATTAGCTTTTAAACGACTTCGCAAACTCATTAATTCATAGACTACAAGAAAACAACGTAACTCTGGGCGCCATATCATCGTTATTAGAATTTCAATTCTGTTTTCAATTTCATTTCCGACTTACATTTGTTTCAAACAGTCGAATACCTCTGTCTTAAAATAAAACGTTAACATACCTTTAGTGAAAATTTACTTTTAAAAGTTAAGTTTTTTTTTTAATATAACATTTTAAATCGTGCAATTGGTATCGAGAAGTAAAAAGAATCTTTCAATATAAACATTAAAATAGTTTTTATACGTTAAAAACATAAAAGCAACAGCAGTATCGTTTCATATTTGAATCGAGAGTCGGAACGAAGCCGACCTCGCTCGGTATCGAGTGACCTTTCATTAGCTTTTCAAAAGCAGCTTACGAGCAGCCAGTGATAATGGAAAACGGATTAAACTGGATGTTCTAGTGTTGCCTGCTACTTGCTATTACGTCTACACTATCAAGTGCAAAGTACATCGGAAAATAATTATGTTGAAAAGAAAATTTTCTGCTACATTCAGTTTTTCTAAAGACTAAAGTAAACTCCTTATGGTCTTCTCTCCTATTCAGTGTGAGAAATGTAAGCTTATTTTATATTTAAAAAAAAACGAGAATGTTTATCGTTTATCATTTGTTTTCATAATTATTTTCTTTGTATAATCTGAATGAAAACGTATTTTCAGCATTCCACCCTTGACTATTACACACTAAGCTAGTTAATAGGGGTGCATCTCGTGTCAGATCTCCGTCGGCAAACTTGCCACTTTTATTCCGTCCACTTCAGCGATAAAAGCTTCTTTGTGTAGGATAATGGGGTAACCCTTTCCTCGGCGGAGTGTACACACGCGGCCAAACGAACTCACGTGTCGCGACGGGGTAATGTAAACGTGAGTGCGGCTGTGACGTCACTCTAAATATTTTCAATATTTCTGACGAGCCTACACACAATGTTTTTGATGTCCTCCGGGATGTTTCCGTCAATGGCGAACCTTTTTATTTATGGGGAATTTTCGAATATTGGGACAAAAAAAGTAATAAAAAAAATTAGCATAATATCCAACACCATGTTACCATGTAGCACGTTTGAAGATAAAATTATGTTTGCAATTTTACAATATTATCTCCTATAATTTGTTAGCTTCTACCTTTCCGGTAGTCATTACAAGTAGAAAAGAAATAAATATGATAAAACTAAATTATAAACATGAAAATTTTCTTTTAAAATATATTTAACCGTCGCTAACGCTAAGTGCCTCAGTGGTTACCTAAGTCCAAAAAAATTACAATACCTTATAAGACCGCAACAGAATTTTAAACTCAGAACGTACATTAAAAGTTTGTAAGGGGCAACTCTGCCGAGTCCACAGGTGCTCGACGACGTAAGAGCGCGGAGTGAGCGAGCAAAACTTTTATTAAGGTTTTTTTTTCCTATTTTGTACATCAGATGCAATTCAATGTAAACTTTGAAATATTTTTATTATAACTTATAATTAACTAAGACTATTTAAATATTATAAAATTTCTACGTAAGACTGCAAGTGATGTTCGCAGTCGTCCGACATGAAAACCTACGAAATAAATACTCAAAAATTAATAATGATACCACTGAAACCATTGAGTATGCAACTTTGTGACCACGCCGGTTGTTTGACAACTATTCTTATTAAAAAAAAATAATAAGTAATCTTGCCAAATAAAGATTGTAATCTCTACCTACCCCTCTAAGTCACGGTCTGTACTTAGTTACGTCGAAAGTTCTTATCTTAATAAGTGAGTAAAAACACTTCATTAAAAACGGAACTTAATCAGGTCGCCAATAAATCCTGATACTATCTATTTAGTCCGTATTGATTGATTGCTATTAGAGCGGAATGGTAGCTTCATTGACAAATAGGTTACAAGAACATTGCTCAGGTAAGTATAAATTACTGGAATTATTGATGGACAAGAAACTAGTCGCTATTACAATTTATAGACATCGAACATGATGTATCAATTGTTTATAAACATACGTTTTTTTATCGTTTGTGTGGATTATTTCCATGCAAATTACTTGCAATCTTGCAAATCATCATACTAGTCAAAAGTCGCCCATTACCGTACTCAGGCCTCGTCCAAAGGTCGCCACTTTCTTTCCTCGTTTGCCATAATTCGAGATACTCCCGCAAACTTTATCAAATCATTGTTCTATCTCGCTGCTGGTTATTAACGTTAAAGTAAAAATCGGTTAACATTGTTTTTATACAAAACGAACGAACCATTGTTATAGAAATGATATATGTAGTTCATTTCCTACTTTAAACATCGTGGGACTTCAAGCAATTAGTAGTTCTGATTTAGCACGGAACAATAGTGTGTTGGCAAATTTAAATGTCACTATAAAATAAATATTTTGTTATGGCTGTCACCTTGCCTATTATTTGTTACCCTTTGTTGAATACACGTCTGTTTCTGCTAAGTGTTAACACGTGACCTCTCAAAACAATCAAAGGGGAAACATAAGCCCATTGCAAGGAGTCTTAATGGTAAAAAAATTGTACCGCAGTACAGAAAAAAAGGATAAAAATTTATGATTATTTTTTATTACAAAACTTCATTAAAGTTCATTAATTAACAAAAATTGTATTAGAATAATGTCCGCCATATAATTGGACGTTTGTTTACATAATTTCGGTGTTAAATTGAAACAAAATACTTTCCCACATGTCCGTTAGTCATCATAGTACACTCGAGAGCAATGAATCCGGGTCAGTTACAAAACCTATTATTTTAGGATAAATAAATCTAAAACAAAGAATGCTAGATTTATAAAATAAACTGTGTTTAATAGACAATATTATACCCCTTTTTAGTTTTCTTTAGGCCTTTAGGTGACCCGCATTGTATTACTCTGACACCTTTGTTTCATTCCTAAGATAACAAATTGTTAGAATAATTTTAATAAACAACATAGGCTCATGATAAAAGCAAAATAGGACCTGTGTACCACTACTGCCTTTCGAATAAAAAAAATAATCGGAAGACCAAGGGCCACTATGGTAACACATAAAAAACAAACAGACGAATTGAGAACCTCCCCC
>JAODUI010000002.1:5448258-5459542 GCA_027563995.1 Papilio gigon
CGGGGCGTTCAAGTAGCTTGTTACTCAGTTTCGTCACGTTTCTATTTAACCTCTTCGGCGTCAACGTTGTCGTCAAATATTGCAAGATAAATTTATAAAGGAAGTTCCTCCTTAATATTACATATTAACAAAAACAGTTTACTAGAAAATAGACAAGTATAACAAGGTTATCTATCCTGGTCATATGTCGTCAAACTAAATTGTTACAAGCTCCATCTGTTGTTAAAAATTATCAAATTAATCTTGACTTACACAAGTCAAAACATAAAAATAAATCTCTTTTGCCAAGTGAGTCGTAGTCGATGTTTGGCTTTATGTTTTACAAACGTGTTGAGTTTTAAAACATCATACAGAAGTTAATGCTTTTTCATGTTTTATTCAAAAAATACAGCAACGTAAATATCCGAATGAAATAATTGGAAATTCAAAATGTAAAATCGAATTAAGCCACGTTACGGACCAATTACGTACAATGTGTTGTCGCCAAATATCGAATACTTGATTTTAATTTATTAATTTCGCTTTAAATATTTATCAGCATCAGTACATTAATACACTAGTATGTGAAGTTATGAAATGCCCACATAGAATTGCAATATTTTTTTTGTAATGGACTTTCTAGAAAATTCTAATAAGCATAAGTCATAAAAAAGTCAATATATTTTAGGTATATCATTTCAAATAATTCGTTTACATTATAATTTAATCGACTAAAGCTCCATAACTCCAGACACGATATATAACTCCATCGAAGCAAGACATTATTCCAATAAATTTATGCCGAGAGGAAAATATCTGCAAAGGAAATGAGAGTCATTTGAGAACGAAGCTATTTTCGCGTCCGATTCAGCTAAATTGCACGCCTCCCTAATACCATATCTGTTTTCACTCAAATTCAGATCTACAGATATCCTCATACGTGTTTACCGTAATATGTTACTCAAAAAACTTATTCATATAAACATGAATATACTCAAAACATGATATACTAAAAGAAAAACCAATTAATTAAAAGATTTTATGTGAGATTTCGCAAGTCGTATCTTGACCCACTGTGAACTGTTTACGGCGTTAAAGTATGTAAAATTCATTTTTAAAGGGACGTTTATATGTTTATTTCGTTCTCATAATTACATCATTTCTTTAACTGTCACTGACTGTCATTTGATCAAGACACTTCCTAGAGTTATGATAGTCAGAATTTATAGGCGTTTTAAATCGTTTACTGAACCTTGTATTAGATTACTTCGATAAGATGAAAACAATTGTAGGTATCAAGGGAAATATGTAGCTGTTGAACATGTCAGCAGTGCGACGAATTAGAAATTCCAGCGGGTGCAACGCTTCATTTATAATTGAAGTGAATTCGAGTTGCTGAATGCATCGCAATTCGCACCCAGGAATTGTAACATGCTATTGTGCTCTGTGGAATTTGCGATATAAAGTTTTTAGATTAGGAAGTACTGATTTATACCAAACAAAAAACACAGGAATGGGTGGTATCTTTGCTTCCATTTATAAAACGACAGATTAATTGAGAGAAATTAAAAACGCAACACCCTCGTTGCATTTATGTATGTTCATTTTATTTTTGTAGTAGTTCAGTATATTTTTATATGTATGTTGTACTCTTGTCTTAATAAATAAATAAAAAAATAAACGAGTCGAGTCTTACGTTGCATTAGCGTGCCAATATTTTCCCCCTTAATGCTAATAGTTCTGGCAGTGTTGGCAGTGTTCGCTTGTTGGTACAGTTTAATTGAACATAGTAACATATTCTAATTACTTTCATATTTTCTTTATAATGAAGGTTGATGATGATTGCAGGCTTTACCGGTAATTGCGCACGAACTTTCGCAAAAGTTTACACGCGTTATTACCTCAGTGTAATAGTCTCGTTAGCCAACTTGCTATAAATAATACTGACACTATTTTTAGAGAAACTATCTTTTCGAATATTGCTTTTAGAAACTACAATTATTATTACACTAAATTCTGGTATAGTAAAAATGCAAGAGTATTCTAGAAAAGATATGGATATGGTTGTCTTTTGACTTTGATTATAAAACGCAGATGCGCTAGAGATGTGATGCTCTTGGATTCCTGACGAGTATAGTGATAAGACCTCTTGCTGCTGGTCATGTTGTGTTGTTATTATAATTATAGTCCAGTATAGTTTAACCTCTAAACTATCGTACTAGTACAAACGGTGGATTAAACAATGAAATTCATCGTAAATATTCTGTCATTCTTTTGTTAAAGCGTAACTAAAAATGTGTTTTTACATGTATTACGATAGAGGGGTAAGTTAAGATCCAGACCATCAGTTTTAACTGAACAGTCCGACTGTACTGTTATGGATGCGTTTATAGACAATGAACTAAAAATAAAAAGTGAAGGTCTTTAACGGTATTTATAGTTAGTAAATTGGCATTATCATTATCTATTTTAAATAAGATTTACGTTATAAATTAGGTTATATTGTAAACACAAATTAAAAGATCTAAACAGACTTTGTAGAGACATGCTCACTATATAAATAACTTAAACACAGAAATGTAAACACTTTTAGAGCAAAACACGAGTACGCTTTTAAGAAGTTGCAAAGAATCGTTCACTCGGACTTGAATAGAATGGAATTGTGGTAGATGAGAATTTAGTAGATAAAATATTTAGAAAAAAATATTTTAACATACAAAATTAAAAAAAATACATCGCCTTTAAAACATAATTTACTTCTCTATTCTCGAATTATAAATTTAATTAAATTATACATGGTATAGAATAAAAATCTGAAAATGAAAATTAGATTAAAAAACAAACATTCTAGGAAAAAAATCAATTCCCTTCAATGGTTATGAAAAAATCATTTCATATTGAATAGTAACGGAAATCAAAATAATTGCCACATCAGTGGTCACAGGAAACTATTGAATGGTCAGACCTCTTTTCGCACAGTTCATTGAACTATGCTTTTAATCGAGCGGAAATTTATTGTATCAATTCATCGATATCATTCACGTTACAAGATTTGCACCAACGAGTATAAAATATTACGTTTGTATGTTCATAATAACTTTATTACACTATATCACAATCCCCACTAAATAAACGTGTATTAGAAAACACCAAGTGTTACACAGGAAAAAAAAATAATAACTAAATAACAACCGAGGACTGATTAGATAAAATCAGGCCTTTTAGTACCAAATTTAACGTAAAAGCAAAAACCCCGTGATAGTGCTTTGCGGGTGTATTCGGTGGCGATGACGATATCTCCTAACACAATACAGAACCACTCAATATGTAAATATACAATCTATAGTTTGGTTTCACGCCACGTAATAAACTACACGTCCGTATACATTCCTTTTTGTCCGTCCCACGGCCGTGGATAGAGCGTATGAAAAGAAAATTAAAAAAGCCCGTAAAAAAATGGTACATTCTGAAGCTTCAGACCGCGGCGTGCGTTTCTGCCAGAATTCAAATTAACCTTTACATATTCATGCATGTGTTAACTTGGAACGTTTGGATCGCGGAGATCAAGAGGAGCCTTTGATAACAGTGCCTTTTTAGACCGTGCATGGTTTTTGTGCTGTTCCACGGAGTTTTTACTTTAAATATTTTGAAATATCGTCAAAGGAACGCACATGAAAAGTAGTGGACTTCAATCAAATTTTCAAAGAATACAAGTGCCTTATATCTTGCAAATACTATAACTGCAAAATTTTGAATAGATGTTTGTTAGAAGTTATTTTCAGAACGATCTCGTGGATCTGGTTGAATTTTCTAAGGATATAAAATATTATAGGAAAGCACACATTGACTATTTTTTTTTAATTCGTGCGGAAGATGTCGCTGGTGAAAGCTAGTAATGTTATAAAAAATCTTCTTACGATAGTATGAAAAGTTGGACTTCAGGAAGGACGTATTTCGAAATGACGTTAAAATTTACATCTTTTGTTTTAAAACGTTGACGTTTTTTTAAAGATCGATAGATGGCGTGTAAAGTTTCATTTGTCAAGTAAAAATATCTCCTTCTGATGTAAGAATAATATATCTTTTCGCTTTTAACATACTGCCTTTACTCAAAAAAGCGTCGCTATCAAACAATTCCTCACTATGAATAGAACTTTGTCGGCGTGCTTTGGTAAACGCTTCCGTACCACAAAGTGCATAATGACGTCACGCATTACGAGCCATTGTTGGCTCGCGCGGGGTTTTACCTTCCATAGACAATAGTTGCATTCCAAATATCAAAGAACATCCGGCATTGTATTGACAATGCGGCTATAGATGTGAGAAAATAATTCACAACATTGCCATCCTGCTTAGCTCTTTGAATGAGGCAGAGATAGCAATTGTCTCCGTTAATGTCGCGTTATTTGAAATTCTGTCGAAACAAATGAACAAAACATTTTATCCTCTGGTTTTATTTAAATAAGAATAACAATATGTTATAATAAATGGGTTTCGGCAGTGGAACCTGGCAAGAAAACTGTTAAGTAACCCCTTAACTAAATTATGTCTGAACAAAAGAAAAACAATATACTAGTTGTGTTGGTTCTTGCTTATATCGCTAGATGGCACTTTAATCATTTAAGGAGAATGCACCCTAAGAAATTGTTTGAATTATTGAATAGTGCTGTTATAAAGCATTTTGCTTTTATAAATATGTTTTTAAGCAAATATAAATCATATAATCCCGTAAATAAGAATGAATCATTTATTTTTTGCATAATTGAACAATTACAATTATAAAAGCGGGCGGTGCGTGCGAGGCGAGCCAACATGGACGATTGCATGGATTAAAGCCGCGCTCAAAAGAGCGAGCGGGCGCCGCCGCGGACATTGGATTCGTGCGTGATTATCTCATGCATAAATTGATTACATCATGTTTACAATGTCGTATTCTTTTTTAAACATTTCAGAAATTTAATTCTTATATTATTTGTATCCAAACAAAGAATGTAATATTAAATTATAATATTGCATTGTCATGCAAAATTCCTGTTTAATCGAAAACTTGGACGTTGATCAAATTTAACTTGTAAGATTCGATTAAGGACACGGTTTATTTAAATAAAAGCTTATAAATAGGTAGAGTATAATGGAGACAATTTCAATTCATTGGAAGCACTAAATAACGTAAATCGAACTGTACAACTGTAAGTAGAAGTCAACGGAACGAAAGCCAATTGTGATTCCAATCATCTTTATATCGGACCAGCGGCTTGGAAAATTTGCTTCATTATATTATTATTACGTCTTTCTCACGAATTTATTTCATATGTAATTCCGAGAGCTTGATTTTATTCCTTTTACTTATATATGAACATAAATTATTCGCATGTAAATCACACACTGAAATTTCAAATGAACTGAATATTTCCGAAGCTTCATAATATGCGTGAGTGTTTAAGGCTATATTTGCATACTGATTGAGCTTAATTTTTTCATGTTGAATTATTGTACACGTCATTTTTAAAATATTTTCATTTAAACCCAATTTTTTTGTTTACAATCACGAATAACAAATTAAACAATCTTAACACTAATATTAAATATGAAATCTTGTAAATTTTTCTGAGATTAAAATAAAACAAAACAGAAATAGACTTTAAAAAAAAACTTACCATAGGACCTTAATAAAATCGCTAAAATAGTCAGCTAATTTGCTATGCTGGATATTGTTCATCTGCCCTCCGTGCTTAAAACTGTATTACGGCAGGACAAAAAGGACTATACCCTATAATTTATTAACTCCCTGTTAGAATTTAAAAGTTTACTTTCTATACAATTTAAAAATAACCAACTTAGTCTTTCGTAGAATACATTTTATATTAAATTTTCAACTTAACTAGTAGTAACGGTTAGGAATTTCATAAAATGTGTAGTAAAGTAGAACTGTACCATAGATAACGGTGTTGTGGGATCAGGCGGACGGGGCCGGAAGGAAGTTACCTCGCGATATCCCGCGCCCGGGATTAAATTGAACGCAACGTATATCCCTACACAGTACAGATAAAAACATAGTTATATACCTATATGGAAACTTACTGCTTTATTGTTTATTTAATAATTATATTTATCATAAAAGGTATAATTTAATATTGTAAATTAGCGTTTTTCATATGTTTTTTTATGTCCAACACGGGGCTAACAAAGCCTATGTTGATGAGATGTGTCTACCTGACTTTGCATCGTGAAATGATCACGCAGGGACTCTATTAGTGAAGATTTACCTTATTGTATGTTATTAATTAACTGTCTCGTTGATAAAATTATAAAAAACAAACAGATTAACATTGACTACAGATTGCTTTATTTAAAATATTATTGTGTTCTCTATGAAAAATATTGCACGATACTCATTTTGCCTACGGCATACATTATCGTGTATACTATCGCAGAATAACTGGAATCGATGTTACTTATGATTTAACGGTTTCATTTCCAATGAACTCATCGAAAATTCGAATAAACGTTCGTTTTAATCAACTTGCTTTCGTTTATAATTTTTTTTAGTATCTTTTTAATATTCTATGAATAACGTCTGGAATGTTTTAGAAATATTCTTAGTTATATTATACTCACGTTATATAAATTTCGAACCAATATTATATGAAATGATACTTAATTTAGTTTGTCATTTAAACTTCGATGTTGTGATGTGATGATTTTAATTGTTTTAGAACGGTCAGTGAATGGAATGTAGTGTGCATTTACTTTACAAAATGGTTCCAGAACAACGGGAATTCGGAATGGAACATTTCTTTCTATCTAAAAATTCGTATCCAGTTTTGCATTGGCTATTTTCCTTTCTCTTGTAAATGCAAAACTGTTCGTCGGAGTTCTTTTTCCGAATTGCGTTTTAAAACGTGGATAAGCGAGATGTAACATACCATACAATGAAGAATCGAACGTACCTAAATATTACTAAAGACTTACTAATGTTAAAAACATAGAAATTTTATAAATGATTACTAAGAAAAAAAAAATATCTATCATCATCTTCATCACGTCACTCACTGCAAAGATCGCTACGATAGTCTGACCTCGTCCTCCCACATCCAGAACACTCTAACCTTTACCAGATCATCGTTCCATCTTGCAGGAGGCCTAACCACACTGCGTCGACCTGAAAATATTTATATCTATACTATATAAAGCAGAAACCTTTTTCCAAAATAAAAAAATGCCAAATCAATCTTAGTGCCAGTCTTATGGAATTCCATGAGAAGGAATTCACATACAGTCAGTGTGATATCATTTTAAATAAAAATCTTTCAACTTACTTGATCAAGTTATCTTTCCGCAAGTTGAAATTGCCGAGTTTTTTTCTCCTCTTATAATAATTTAATTTGCCCATCTCACACAAGTCATACAATTTTTAGCATAGTAATAATTTTCTGCGTTTGAACCATTTTTTGATGAAAAATACGAAGAGCAGTGCAAATTATAAGTAAAAAAAAAATGTGGAGCGGCAAAATTGTAGAGTAGAGGGTACGTGAAGAGGTACTGCGTGGTCTCTTTAATGTTTAAGTGAATGTGAGCGGGAATATGAAGTGGTTAATTTGAATTCTGTCCGCAGCGCGCGCGGCGCCTGCAACGTTCCGACCAGTTTACTTTGCTCTTTAAATTTTGAATTAAGTAAAGCAAGTATCATTTAATTATCATTATTATTCTTAATCAACTGCAGGAAGTTATCGTAATCTAATATTGAACAGAAAAGGCTGTATTTATGAAGATCGTTGAACACCTTCAGTCTCTTGGACCGTACCTTTTGTTCAGCTATTTATTGTTATGCTTTTGTTTATCAGCCTTTTCCTTCTTTATCTTTCACAAATGAGTTACATCTTGGGGTTTCGTAATTCGCAGTTACCCCTCCACGATGGCTGCGTCTCTATTACTGATGGACATTTGTGTGTTGTATTCGAGAATTTTCTCCCTCGACACATTTGCTTAACCGTGTGATGTATAATTTATATTACTGATAAAATTGTATTTTGTATTTCGTTTGTCGCCTTCAAAACGAGTTCAGCGGTTGCATTTTGACGGTCGTCTGTGTATACACATTGGACAATGTGCCTGGATATAAAACCTGTTACACACTTTAGTAATAATAAGATAATGATATTCAAGATACAGTTTAAATTAATATTGTGCAATCGTATTGACGCAGGCATCGTTTTGGGTTTTAACAAAGTCATAATGTAGAATGACGTCACCATTGAAATCCAATTTCAGTTAAAGCAATTCTATTGTTTTTTGCGTTATGTAATCAGACTAATGCATGTCTTTTAATACGATTAATTAAGTAATATAATATTCCTTTACTAACTTTATCGTGAAATGAAAAGGTTCGAACAAAGAAGGAATTTATCTCGAGAAGGTAATTTTGTACTTTTCTTTTACAATTCACTGCCTAAGTGGCCAGGCTTTGAGACTTATCAAAGATTAAAGAGCCACGCTTCTCTTTTATTTCCGCCTCGCATTGACGATTTGAATTTAATTACTTAATTCACTTGTTAATGTAATTATGTTAATTGTATCTAAAACATGTACACACGTAAAAAAAGAAAAAGAATGTTCCGAATTCGAAGTATTCGAAGTTTGAATCTGAGAAATTTTGAAAATGGAATGTAAATTAAGAATTTCTTTTTAGTTTCGCAAGATTTATTTGCAAACCCTATTTAAATCTTGGCATATGTATTACCTATGTCCAACAGTGGGAACAAGGGCTGATGATGTTAATGACCATGATGATGTTGAGAAATATTTTACCACAACGATCAGTCAAGCCTCACTCACTCACAGAATACAATTAAAAACATTCTAATTATAAAAAAAAACAGCTGACACTCGTTTATCCGTTGTCTTTTTTTTTAATTTAGTTTATAACGTATCTCGTAAATTTATCAATTCAATTTATCACTTCATATATTTTTCAAATAAACACACAGATATTGCAATGTTTCTTAAAACTAAGTCGCAATCGAAAGTGCTGCCACCAAAGCCAGTGTTAATACCAACAACATCTTTTCGCACTCTATGTATATCGGTTGTTATAATTCGCTATTTTAGCGATCCACCTACTTCACTATCTAATATTAAAAAGTATGCGAACTATTGCTCAAACACGAGTCATGTCTGTGAAAAGGAAATACAGGGTTGTCACCGTAGCCCGCTTTCATTTAGATGATTGCCTGATAGAGGCGGCTTCCACTGCTTTATGCCTTTGTATTCGAGCTTTGTTAAAGTTACGGTTTCATTACCAACTTTCCGAATTGACTTTTACATACTGGTCTCATTGCAAACTGAAGGATTAATAAATCCTTGTAGTAATGTATAGTGCGAGTCAGTTAAACTAAGATAGGGTTGGCACATATAACTTGTAATAAAAGCGTTTATATTACGATTGAAGTAAATATATTTTGTATTTAAAAAACATTGTAATAAGCCACACTTATACAAAAAACCTTTTATTAGTCATGAATTATTTTTTGTAAGTTATTGGTTTAGTTCAATTAAGAGATTGCAGGTTTACCGATTTTTAAAAGTAATTTCTAAATTAAAAATTTTGCATGATAACATTGTTAGAAAGGTACCTCTTTATGTCATAAAAGAACCTAGTACAAGGTATAAACGTGAATGTACACATTTTATTTCGAATCGTCTAGAAAATAAATATACAACATCGTTTAATTCAAAGCCTCGGCTACCATTAGGATTTTCTCTTTAATCCATTTTCCATTATCACTAGCCGCTCGTAAGCCTTCGTTAGATAGCTAATGGACGCCCACACTCTATATAGCATACTATATACACGTACATTTTATGTAGAAAATAAAACAATTCATGTAAACAAATCATTCACTTTTGTTCACTTAAAACAATATATATAAAAACGACTCAACTCACGTCTAAATCGGTGTCGGTACCGACTAGTTTCGAGCCTATCAAGGGCTCTTCTTCAGGGCGAGTGAGATTGGTACTATAGCGCGACGGGCTCGAAACAAGTGAGTACCGCCACCGATTTCCACGTGAGTTGAGTCGTTTTTATAAGTAGCATAGTGAAATGTCTCACGAAAATTTTAATTATTAAAAACATGAATACAACATCAAGCTAAGAAAATTAGCAAACTGAGTAAACTTGAATAAAAGACAAAGTAAATGTAAGGGATAGTGTAAAGTACGATTGTGTTGAATAATTGATGAACACATGTACAAGATGTGGGCTCGTAGAACAAATGATACCGTCCAAATAACTCCAAATGTTAATTTAAATTCATACATTCATGCTCTCATTGTAACTCTTACTAAGAAATGTTAAATGAACCTAATTATATTGTTTATGAAACATAAAAAGAAAGTCCTACACCAGTAGAGTGACATGGGGCAGTTAAGAACAAAATTAAACGAACTTTAATTTCTTTTAATTTCACTATGTGTTTCAATTCACTCAGATTCAAATTATATGATGTTCGACATGATTGTTATTATATTGTTTACATCTTATTTAAAAACATGGCAACATAATGGTAATATTCAACAAATTCTATAACAAAGTCGTCGTCCAAATAAAATTATCTAATAGATATCGTCTGAAACAAAAAATCTTAAAGGTAGAAGTAATGGTTGCTACGAAATGTAGCCGTTTAATAATTTACAAAAGGATCAAAGCGTCGCCACTTGGACAATGCAATATAACGTCGGAGAACACAATTAAGTTCTCGAGAAACATTCGTCGTCTTTGTTTTGTGCGTCTTTTGTTTTACCGTAAACCCACAAAATTTTCTTGTTTGCATTCGACAGAACATTTACAAATGGTTACAGTTACAAATATTATTTAAAGATTTGTAAACGATTATATGATTTAAGCCAAACAAACCAACCCGCGATGGGACAGCGAGGTTGACTATGGTTTAATCACCCTCAATAAAAGGGTAAGGTCTGAAACACTCAGTGGGGACGTATAGTGAGCTGATGATGATGATGAATTCATTTAAAGATCAAAAGCTTACTTAATTCCAAAGTTTTAAATAAAAACGCGTAAATTAAAACGTACAAATAGATAGTATCTTAGGACTTAGATTAAGAGAAGCCTCCTCGAACCACGGGAGGCAGAGCCACAAATATATATTTATTTGAACGCACGTGTGTGTGTGTGTAATTTAATTTAATATTAATTATATTTAAGTTTAAAAAAAGAACATATTTGCAACATAAAAAAGAAAAAAACAAACAAACAGAAACGCGAGTCCCAACTGCGCCGACCGCT
>JAODUI010000002.1:5504337-5537716 GCA_027563995.1 Papilio gigon
CGCCGCAGCCACAGATAAAAATAACATCACGTTCTTCAATAACAGAATGCATTTTGTCACAGAAGAATTAATGCAGAAAAACTTAACGACAACTTATATGTTCACGGCAGACGTAAAATAAGAATGTTTAATAGTCTATGGTTTATTTATTCAAGAAATTTTTCTTTAAAATGTATTACCAAAGACAAATGACAATGACCATAGACAAGTTAGGATTTAATTATTGATAATTTGTTAGGAATCCACTAAACATTCTTAAAGTAACTAATGATTTTTTTTTTATCTTAATAAGGTACGATATTCTGACCATTAAGGTAACAAAATACGTTACTTGTTACCTTACTGGTGTGACCAGCTGACTATAACTTGAATTACTAATATTAATGTTTAATTAAACGACTTTATGTAGAAGCAAAATGATCTTTCGAATTTTGTTATCTTTAAAAAGAACACCGAACCATGCAGTCGGTCTTCAAGATATTTTTTAATGTATGTGTTGTGAGAAATCTACACTAAGATCTCCATTAGTGACAAATTATCGATTCTGAGTACGGTAGATGCGACATAGAATACTGTTTACGATTAATTAAAATCCATAGAGCTGATATGCATATAGAAGTTAATGTTAATACGTACCAGGTTGTTCACGTATCGCAAAAGGTATAAAGGATTCAAAGACCCGAGATCCTTCCTCATATGTATAATGACTTCCTAGTTGATTTGTACTAGCGACATCTAGTTATAGCATTCGAAACTCCTTATCCGATGAACCGATCTTAAGCCGGTACAAAAAGTTCAGATGCAGCGTGAAGGCACGTGAACACAATAAATAGTACATTTACAAAGTTTTATAAAAAAGTACACTATCGCCTCTTTTTTTTTTGTAATGACCAAAAGAGAGAGGCGAGGAAAGGAATCAGCCCAATGATGACCATAGACTAAAAACATTTTTTTTATTTGTGAGTACTGAATGGAAAACAGATTGGCTAAACAAAAGAATGTCAAAAAGCGATGCAACAGTTCAATTTCAAACATTGAATCAAAATGTGTAATAGTAAAGAACATATTGAGATGAACTTCGGCGAGGTATGAGCTGAATAACGTCGATTCTAGCTTTACAACACTCCTTTACGACTACTCATTATACCGAGCGTCCAACAAAGCTCTCTTGTTATTTTACAACCAGAATTCGTTATAACAATCATATAAAATAAAACTTTTAGCATGGCCGTGTCAAGTCGAGATTTATTCTTGGAAAACACGAATCGTTCAATCTCCGACACATAGATGGCGTCCCACCGGTTATGTTAATTAACACATTCTATCCGATAGTCTTTTGTTTTAATGACAAATAACATCCAATGAAATAATTGTGAATTAACGCAATGCCGTATCATATCGTATTATTTGAAATTTTTTACGATTAATATAACATACTTCAAACGTCAATTGTAAGACCTAACGGAAATTTTATCGACGTATTTTATTTGCGCGTAGGTGCAGTAAAATGTACGAGAGGGCGCTGCTACCTTTCTCTTTATATATCCGATGTCCTAGAAAATATGCAATAGGTATAAAAGTCGTATAACTCAAACGTTATTGAATTTGAAATAGGTACTATAATAATTGGCAATATTTAAATATTCATAACGTAACTTGATACGCTAACGAGCTGAACTGTTAGTCATAAATATTTGTTTATGGAAAGAAAGTTAGTTAGCGTATGACAAGTCATAAAGCTTTATCTCTACCTCCAACGGTCGCGACACAATAATAAAAATAAATAAATGCGTCTCTTTTCTACGAAGACTTTTATTTATTCTCGCCCAAAGCTGGCGCGAGATAACAATGATGCGTACGTTCAACCTTTATACATGGTAGGGTTGCTGGCCACGTCTTATTGTAGCTTAATTGGTCCAGCAACATCCCTGTCTATCCACTGCTGGACAAAAGCCTTCCGCAGTATAACTGCTCCATAAACTGTCGTAAAATCAACACATGATTATATCAACTTACACAAAATGTTGATTAATAAAAATCCTACAGATATAAAAGAATAAAAATAATTGATACAATTAAGCGTTACCTTCATGATTAATAACTATTATAGAAATAGTTTAATTAAATTTAAAACCTGTTTCGTCAAAAAAAAAATTGACATTGACAGAACTGGCTGAATACTTTTTTTTTATTTTAGGCGGCAAAGAGCAGCCCTAGCGTTGCCACGCGCGCCTCGGCCGCGCCGGCCCACGCGCCGCCACCGCGGTATTACCATACTTGATATGATCGCGGACCTTACTTCTGGCCATTGTAACGGCTTTAAACAAGACCCTGTTATCGTAAGAACATGTACTGATATAGCTTTTTTCGTGATATAAGATGTGTCGATTGGATGCAAAACATTTGTTCTCAAATATCTTTTCTTATCTATCTATTATTACAAACTTCTTTTTTCCCATTTTTTGATTTTTAATCAAACCGAATCATTGTAACCTTTTTTGTAATAGATAACAGTGCAGTGTTTCTTGAGATATTAAGAATAGACATGTGTTGACGCTATTTACCTTAAGAAAACGTCAGTTTTACTCAATTTTTTTTTTGCCTACCCACCCGTCTTGTGTCTCACTCAAGTACCTCGCTGCAAAGATTCAAAGCCCACACAGACTATAAAACCACTCACGTGTTGGTGCATTTTTTTTTCGTTTCTAGGCCAGCGTCGACTCGTGCACAATTGTCGAGCCGAGAGTTCCGTGATCTACTTCTGCACTAGTTTATAAACGAACAGGAAACTAAGCTTTGTATAAATTTGTTAATATATTTATGTGACCGCCCGCTAGGACCGGTTCCATTTGTAGCAATAAACGGCAAATTTGAAGCGAATGTATTTAACTGCTTCATTTTACAGTGCACAGACTATACTTTAAATTGTGACATAGATCGTGATCTATAAACATAGTGTGTCTATTGCAAATACTCGTTCTTAAATTGTTTATACTACTCTTTTTACACTACTATAAACAACGATATTGGAAATAAGACAAAACACATTGTCTATCTCACTCGTTCAAATGTTAGAGGCAACGTCGTCAATTCACTTAAATTGAAAGTACGAGAATTAAAAGATACAAGAATGTCCAATTTATAGTAAAAGCCGAAGCATGTCGAAGGTTTACGTGAAACAATGGGTCGAAGCAATCATAACAAAAAGTGGCATACGTCGCAGGGCCAGTGGAGGCAGACAATGGGCGCGCCGCGGGCGAGCGCGCAGCACGTGCGCCTTTGTGTTCCCAGCCCGAACCTGTGTCGGCCACAGCGTCCGCCGTTCCAATAAGAATGTACCACAATAACCACATAAATATTTCTAACATAAAATACTTGTAACCAATAAATTATTTGTTTATTGTACAGAATATAAGTATAATTATTAAAATAAATTACCTATTGTATTGAAAAGAAACTGTTTAATACTAGAGACACTGGCCAGTTGAAACATTCTGGCCGAAAACAAAATAGAAACAACAATCGGATGTAAAATTTAAACGAACGTCAAATAAATTTGAAAATGGAATACCATTTTCGAATACATCATCGAGCGCGCAGATACGTTGGCCGTAAATTGTACGCCTGGTCTGGTATTAAAGTGATCGCGATAGCAATAGACGTTGATAGCAGTACGCCGCAATAATGGCATAGTATCGTGGTGCTGATTCGTACTGATTGTATAATGGGGACCTCGGGACCACGGGAGGCGCGTGGGCGACCCTCTGTCACCGGCTAAGAAACTATACGTAATTGCAGCCCCACTTCGAAGTGAATACTCAATGAATATCAATTGGAACACATCTATCTATACTTTGTTTAACTCGAAGAATGAGTTATATTTCTTACATAACACAATATTACAAAATGTCTTGACTTAAGATTTTACGTAAATATTTTGAATATTTAATTATTGCGCGTAATTATCAGAAGATAGTTCATCGTTCAAACTGATAATCAAGAATTTCGCAGTGACGTGAATTGACTAATCGGAAGAAAAAAAAATTATCAAACATAGATACAGTTTAGGTTGTATTATATAAACAAACTCGATTGGTATGTCATGTAACCTAAACTTGTTGATAGTATGCTAAATACGACATTATGGAATATCCCTACTAAAACATTATGATATAGTTATATAATGCATATCTATATGGTCTTAATGACCATTTATTTGGACATTATAAAATATAAGTATTGTACGTTAAAAGAAAAAGGTGTGAAGGATATCAAACTAAAAATATAAAACGGAATGTTCTCAAAGGAGTTCTTATTACAAATGTGTTCAATATGCCGAGCATTATCTTGTCTATGAATTAGGGTTGCTTCACACGTGAAGTGGCATTACAGCGCAAGCGCCATAGATAAAGTGTATTTTTTTAAACAAATAACGCGTCCAAATGGTAAATGGAAAGGATCGGCCCATGTGTGTCTTCGTCATCGTCAGCACATGGTATATGTAAGAAAATAATAATACAAACATACCTACGTTTGACCTTTGCCTTTAAAATAAACTCTCGATAAGAATAGCGTATGGTTGGATTAGTCATTTATTAGGTTAAGCAAATTCAATAGCAATAGCGTATGATTAAAAATGATCTGAATTCATTTGTTGAATTTTTTTCATCTTTAGTAACCAAAAAGTTTTTATTCTGTGTTCTTATCGACCAGCTCAACTTAAATTCTTGTGAAATGTATTTAAAAATCTCCATTAACGTCGTAATAGACAAACTGACGACATTGTAATAATTAAATTCATATTTCTTTTGTTTATGGTATGTTAATAGCTTAAGATTCACATAATGAACAAAAAGTATTTGTTTATGCCCCCGCAAATATTTCAAAAATTCAAGGAAAATTATACGTTGCGGTTTATAAAAATTGTGGTATGAATACCAAAGCGACGCGACAAAGGCTACTCTGTGTAGAATATTACTCCAATTACGTGTAATTTGAACGCTCGCTGGTAATTAGGGGAGGAGCAGAGCTTACATTGCTGCATACCTCAACTTCGTACCTCACCTGCGACATTTTTAAAACGACTGTAAACAGCGCCGTATCTAGCTACAACGTGTTCACTGCAACTTTCACGTCTACGTTGAATTGATTTAAATTTTAAACTGTGTGAAATTTATTTACTTCTAACATTTAAATAGTGATGATAAAATAATTTAAAATTAAATTTAAATACTTTTTAGGGTAATTTTATACAGTAGCAAAGCATAGAATTTTATTGTATAAGTCCGTTGGTACTAGGACAAAAGATTGACATTTTAAACTATGTTTACCTGTAATTTATATAAATAACACACAACCAAAGTGGTCATGTTAATCATCTATCTGTCAAAAAACCGCGCGAAAAAGTAACCTCATCCACCAATCATTGAGTAATAGCACAGATTAAATAACTTTTAATAATATAGAATATACTAGTGCTGTTAAATGGCTTATATGTTTATACGTTTGTTTTAAGATTTAAAAATAATTTAATGTTTGGAATACTTACGTGCGTGTTCTACAACTATTTTAAAATTCCCAATTCAAAAGATTTTAAACAGACCCAAAAAAAATACATACACGAAACACACCCAAATGGTAATTCGTATCAGACACGCAAATATTTTGTCTGCAAATAGCCGTAGAATGAGATTGACGGCGGAGAGAGGATCGCACGGGAATGACGTATTGATAAGGGGATAAGTTGATACGCTTTGGGGAAGTCGAGCCGTGGGAAATGATAAACTGATGTTTAGCGATCGAACACTTCGATAAGATTTTTATATTAAAAGTAAAATCGTATTTACATGCACACGATCATTTAAGCTAATTAATACTATTTTTTTTACTTTTCAATGTTAAAAATATATCATGTATCCTTTATAGATTTAACATTACGTCATTGTAATTCTTGTGTACCTAATTACAGATGGATTATTAACCACAATTTTTAGAATAAAAAAATAAACGCTTTAAACAACAAAAATAACTGTGAAAGATATTTAACAGGTATTAGAAATTGTTATGTTATATTGTTCTTTTGCTTCACCCGTGGTGTCTAGGTAAAATAGATGTTACACATCATATTAATTGAATATTAACCACATTTGATATTTTTTCTATTACAAACTTCCCGCAGTCAATTCCTAAAATTAGGTTATCCTGTCGCCCACGTGTCGCGTGCAAGTTACATCACTGATAACGCCTGTGCACACACTCATCTGACAGGTGACACATGTCACTTTGACAATCAGCTCCTCAGTCAACATGTCATTATTGTCAACTACCAATCGTAGTGTTTACAATGTCCGATTAAACATGTCATTTTTTTTAAAAATAAATAACAGTTTTTTGTCATATCTTTTACACAACAAATTTCTTAAAGTTGCTGCATTTTAAAACTATGCACAGACATATAAAAATAAAAAAATGTTGCTAAATTTTAAATGAATACAGAATTATTATTATTAGTCATAGAGGCTGGAATAGGTTTAGCTTTTGCCTACAATGGAAAGAATCGTCGATGTCGATTTTAAATTTAAATATAATTAATTGATAACGAGATTTTATTCGTAGTTAGAGCTGTGATTTATAAATAGCCATACAAGTACGAAACTATTACCACCGTCAATTTATAACCGACAATATAAATTACGGATCTGTTATCTATCAGCCGATATATATAGTTCACCTTGCATTCAAACAACTTTCATTTTAATTCGCGCACGCTCCTAGGTCTCTCGTGATTTGCAAACTAGACCAACTGGACTAGCTCCTAACGATTAAGATAAACACGAACACGCCTCATTTTTACGTGAACACCACGAAACATTTCTAAATTCACGACTGTCACAGTTTGGACAACTCATCGACGCGATCTCTGCAACTGGCTGCTTATCTCGGAGAACCGCTAACTTTTTATAAGCAACATCGGTTCCGTGAATTTTTACTCGCAAAATGTTGTTTTGATTAAATCTTTCAACTTATGAGACTCGTTTAGTTAGTTAAAAATATACAGCTTTAGTGAACTGTAGTTGTAAACACAACTCATTTCAATGTTCTCGCTTGTCCATGTCCAAAACATCAAATTTAATCATTTAATTTACAGCTATTTGATTAAAATTGACCTAACACTCTTTATTTTATTTTTTATTTTTTTATAGAAGAGAAGAGGGCAAACGAGCGTCGAGATAACGAGGGTGGACATCCGCAACACTAGAGGAGCAGATGCTTTAACATAAGAAAGATATACGCTTGCTTCTTGAAGGATCCTATCTCCGTATTTAACAATTAAATTATTGTTTTTCTTTAATGTAATTAGATCAAAATCTAGTATATTTGGCCATTCAGACATAGACCCGCATAAGTGTAGTTCTCGCGTGCGGCGCGTCCTCGCGTGAGAAGCGGCCGTGCGGTTTGCACGCCGAATACCAACGCGGGGCTCACTCGCGTTTTCATTGCCCCATTTATTTCGCCTTTACGACACCTAAATATAAACAAATGCTTTTAACGACGATATTTCCCATATAAAATACGTGTCTGGGGATGTTAATCTTAGATACAGGAAGGTTTTATATATATTCAAGGTATTTTAAAACACATAATATGGAAGTGTGATGTCAAAACTAGTGTTCCCTTAAAGATCTTGAGGCCGGCTCCTAGAAGACCGAATAAAATAATGAATACTTAAAAAAACATTTCATTTCTTTTATAAACAACAGGGTAAGAAATGTATTCAATAATTCCGTACAAAAGATTTCAACGAACTCACTAAAAAAGTTGCTTCTAAACAACTAATATAAAAATAAAATCACCCTTCCGGAGTCGTTAACAAAAAAATATTAAAAATCATACTGCATTAATGCGTCGTCCATAAAGAATGTAACAAAAAATGTTTGTCGCTTGTCGTTCCAAACGGTTTTTTTTTTCTTTCTCGAAGCTGTACAAAATTACGGAAGCCCAGAATAATCCCGCCAGTAAAGTGTTACAAAAAGTGTCCCTTTGATATTACGGAATCAATAATGCGGTTTAATCTGGCGTAAGCGAGGTCCGAGTTTTGACAATAGACGGGAATGCGACTCTCTCTCGCCTGGAAGGCGCACTCTTTTTGGAATTCATCTGGCTTCTAATTCGATTAACAAAAATACTTACTTTAAGATTTTTTTAATACAGATAGAGGCGTTTTAATGAGCGATTTGTACTTGGAACTACTACGTATATTAACATTTGACATGATAAAAACTATCAAAGCACACGTAACGGAATCGTTTGGCTCCCAGGCACACGTTTACATGAATATGTAGCCAACTTTAAGGCTAGTTCCTCTAATGCTTTACAGTCCTATCGTACTTGTCAGCGCAATGCGATTAATTCAAGTAACTTTGAGTACTAAGTGAAACTATCAACCTCGCTCCGTCCATTTAGTGGTATAGTCAAGTCGCTTATTTTCCGCGTTGCGTGGCGCGCTGCTCTCGGTGCCCGGTGCCCGGCGGCCGCGCACAATTTATAGCTGAACGATGCCGTCGACCTGGTACCCGCTTGTTATTATTTAACGGTCGAGCTGTGGACGCCGCGGGCTAGAATGTAGTCTACGTTTTGGCTATGCCAGTAACTATAGTTAAATGCTATTTCATATAGTTTATACAACCATTATTATCTAGAGATATGAAATCTGGAGACTGTTCGTGCAGGCTAAAACCGACTAATCGATGTCAGTTGTTACAATATCAAGTATTTTGTTTCATTGTTATGAATACTAGAAGGACTACTTTTTTTAAGATTTTTTATTTCTAATACATGATACATATACGTAACAACAAAATGAAATCACGTCGATAGTTTTTACTAAACCAAACCCAACGTTTTAAATATGTACACGCCAATTCTTCTTATAATAAAAACTTTGTTATTCATTAAAAGGTTGATGTTTTTACCGCATTAATGATATACCACATTTGGTCACACCAAAACCGATATACAAATGCGCCCGCAATTTCCTATATTTGGTAACGGTACGTTTTTCGCGGCATTTAAATAAGGATATAGCTGTGGCCGGCGACGAATGCGATACCTTACTGAGCACGTGCGTCATGCTCAAAGAATAACCTCCGATAATAAGACAGTGCATACTGGACGCACAAATACCTATGGTCCACAGATTAAAAAATACTTCTTATCACACTTAAAGCAGCAAATTCAAATACAAATTCTGTTTTCAAATCACTATTTTTAAGTAAAACATTTTTAAGTATTACTAAAAACTTTTTTTTTATAATGCAGTATTTTGCTTTTAATAACCACAGGCGTACGTACTCTCGTTGGAGTGGAATCTTTACTAAAGTCCAGACAGACCATATAAAGGTGGTGTAGCGGGGGAGAAAGGCTGGCGGCGGGGACAGGGCGGGGGCAGGGCGGGGGACTCCGGCCTTGCGGCACGCGCCGCCTTCGTGCCGCGATTTGATTTACTCGCGACTCGAGTTAACTAGTTACCTCCGACTGTACTCTTATTAGATTACACATGACATGAATTTATTGTAATTCTGCTGCTGTGATAATTGTATTAACACTGTCTCCTTTCTTTCACTTTAATGAAACAGAGACTATGATATGTAATGGCAGTGATATTCTAAACTTATAAAAATTCAAAGTCAAAGTTTCCTTACGCGTAATGCGATCGTACATTGTTATAGGAATAGTTAAAATGTCTGTGCAACACTTCTGGTACAAGATTCGTGGTGTGAGATAGTGTCAAGGAAATATTGTATAAGCAATTTAACTTGCAACAACTTTGCGGGCAATCTTTACATCACACTGTCGAGATGTACGCCGCGGCCTCACCGGTTTCTACGAATAATTAAATCAGTTATTACCCCGCAAAGAATAACCAAAAAGTGAGACAATCTATGGTAATTTCCGAAATAAATTTTTATTTTAATAGCTTTGATTAAAATATTCATATTTAAATGTCATTTAGTACAAAAAAATAACATGTTTCTTTTAATAACAGTTTTAAAAAAACGAATGTTTATAACGAACTATTAGTTGAAATCGCACGTAATGGCCGTTTTGTTGCAAATATCAATCGCTATGATAATTGCATGTCAAACCAGTTTATATTCAGATTTCAATAGATTAAAATATATTTTACTAGACTAAATAACATGGACAATTAAAAAAAATTAAGATTTCAAATAGTCGCTTTAGCTTATATCGATTTTAAAGCATTTATTTATCGATTATCGAGTACCTCAAACCAATGAGCTGATATCCTTCGACTAAGATTCTTTTTTTAAAAACAAATAACCGTCCAAGTGTACTTTGATTGTTTAATCTAAACAGATCATTAGTTTATACTATAAATTTTTAAACACGTGCAACATTTGATGTGTTGATGCAACGAAAGCGTTATCTTCATAACATCACGTACGCGGACTTGTTTAGTAACCACTAAAGCCGGACACAATGGTGAACCACAAACAGGCTTTTGTCCTGGAGCCACTCGAAAAATAAAATATTTAGACGCTACGCCCACGTTGCGGATCCTATGTAAACATTCCTATTTGACTTTCATATCATTTTGACAGCATAAAGGTCGAGCGAGACTTTATAGAAATGATTCCGTGTGGGTGTCAGTGATTAATTTTTTCGTTACTATTTTATTTACGACCAGTTCTTATGGTTTATATAAATTATCTTATTACCTGTATGTTTTAAAATAAAAGCAACAGCTGTAATAAAATAAAGTTGTTCACTTATTAAACTAATTGGAAACAAATTAAAATGTTTTAATGTATATGAGCCATTGATTACGTCATAATTAGGCAAAGACAACTTGTATTTACAGCCAGCGGCTTCCAGTTGGAACGAGTTAAATAAAAAAATGTTCTATTCAAACATGACATGACACCTCACGAGCTCGCTGTAAGTGGCCTCGCCTAGCTACTTGTGTGCACACTGGCTCGGTGCGCGCACGTATCGGCGGTGGCCGGCGATGCTTTTGTTTACACAATTCGTTAGACGCCGCAGCGGCGTTCGAAACGCCTACACAGAACCTCACCATTGGACACCGGCTAAACGTTAACAGTAAACACTCAATAATGTACCATTGTACCATCACGCGACTGCGGCGAGGCGATGGGATATTTATTTTCGCCTTCATTTCTTTTTGTTTCATACGTGTGCATTACATTTAAAATGTGCCATCAATCTTGCCGGCGTGTCGGAAGGAGACGCGCAGTGGACAGCCATTGCGTTTTTTCGCCGTCTACCCGCGGCTCCGTGACTAAACGTAACGTACGGGTAATGCAATTTTGATTAACTCCCTGTCGAAGGGCTTCTTGTAATCAACTCCGTTTATAATGGAGACATTATTTCATTGTGAATGTTTTACTTTTTGCACACGAACGGACAGCCGATCTTAAATTACACAAAAAGAACGTTTATTGTTGTGTATTTTAAAAATTACATTTTAACGATTTTAAAAAGAAACACATTTTTTCGATGATGCTTAACTTTAAATATTAAAAAATATAAAACGAAACCTTAAAATGTAACGCACAGTTCAACATGGAGGTACACTATGTTGCTGTTCACTTGATGACACACACACACACTAAGATGATTTAAAAATAAAACAAAACTACGACTGTTATTACAAGTTCTAAACTTAAATAAAAGATCAATACCGTAACTTAATGGGAAAAGGCTGTAACTTAGCACATTATTAAGAAAATATTTTATGAGCAGTCTATTAACACGCTTTGAAGATAAGAATTTTTTGCTGAACAAAAAATACTTGGCGTTAACTTAACATTTAGCAAATAAAATGAAAGAGGACCGAAGGATGTTTAAACCAGAAAAAAGGTTGAAATTTTAACTAAGCAATGTTGTAGAAGTTTAAAAATATTAAAAAAAAATAAGACAATTAACACATTAGCTTATCTGTGGTTTGGACACGCATTGGTCGAATTAATTAATTCAATAAATTAATTTCAACAAAAAAAAACAGCTGCCATTCGCGTAATAAATACATCGTACTTTCGACTTAAAATTACTATGAAGCTGTGATTATACGAATCACAAAAACTGTTCCCAATAGATAATAGGAGCCATGTAACACGCAACGAGCTCGTAACGACTTTCACTGGAACAATTGTAATGAATGTAAAAACATCGGTAACTCACGTTCTTACCTTGTATGGGTACGTCATTAATGTGTTAGTAAAACGGCGCTTAGCGAAGACTTTTTTATATCTGATTTATTATCTAGCATTTAGTACGATAGATTAGACTTTAAACTATACTGTACTCACTATAATTATTATAATAACACATCGAAAGTCTTATCAGTTCTTGATACTAGTCAGGAATTCAAAAGCGTCACACATCTAGGGCGTCTACTTTTTATAAAGAGTAAAGTGTCCATATACATTACTTTTTCTGCAATAATTATGCATGAAAACTGGAAATTTGGTGGACAACAGATTTATATAGTCAATTAACCATAATTTTCACTCATTTGTACAACAAAAAAAAACATTATAGTTAAATTGTATTAATTTCATCACTTAAGAAAGTTGGAAACTAATTAACAATCGATCCTAGAATTGATTATTTTCCCGCATTAAATACAACGATTGATCTTATGTAAGAATTATTCAAATTTTATAATAGCTTCCTTACCCTAACATCCAAACCGACACTTTCAACGAAGGGTCGCTGCATCGGGTCAAAAAAAACGTCGAAATCTTTAACACAGCAATCTGTTAAGTACGAGAAGCGAGTTCGACCACCGATACAAATTTACCCAAGAAATAACTTGTACATAATGAATACGTGATATGTAGAGAGGCGCGAACCTAAGGGTTACACATGAGGCGTGAACGCTAAAACGCGCAACAAATACGAAGGTGTGAAAAGTCCGGCCGTGGTCCTTTTTGTGACGGATAAGCCGCTTACCATAGGAATAACTTAACCTGCCCTGCGAGCTTCCATCGATACCTATACATTTGAATATTTAACAACCTCAGACACAGGTCCTAGTGCGGACGGCACGAAGTCGTTGGATGCGAAAGGAGGACCGCATACTGTGGAAGGCATTGGGAAAGGCACATCCAGCAGTGGGCAGACAAAGTCTGATGAGGATGATGACATATATCCTATAGTCCAAAATCAATCAAACGGTGAAACTTTCTCATAGAAATTTAGGATGTGAAAAAAAGGGTTTATTTTTACATTATTTTAAAGTAGACAAACAGATAATTAGGTGAATTAAAAAAAATGATTAAGATCTTTTTAATAATATAAATATTCAGTTACATCTTATTTGCTTTATCCGAAACACTTTCTAATAAATTATAATTACATGTTTACAAATGTATTTTAGATATAACATTTAATTTCTAATCATTAAATCTATTTACCATCGATTTGTAAAAAAAAAAACACCGTGTAGATATCCAAACTTTGGATTGACTTCCAAAGATAATTTTATATAATAATCAGTGTAAAAATAAATGTTGCCATTAAATAAAACGTTGTCCTTTTTATCTTAACATTATTGATATACTCGGACAATAATTATTAAACGAAATGATGTGGCAATAACTTATAGACAAAACGGCCGGCTCGAATTGATGTTGAATATCGATCGATTTAGAATGTTGCCCAGGTACCATTCTAAAATGATCAACTTTACATATAAAACTATTATAACAGAACAGATGTTTTATAACTGTGGCGGACTTTTTATTATTTTTTTTTATATATAGATAAATTAAATGTTAGAACGGTCAGACGTAGTGTTTTGACAGGTGCGAAAAATTTATTACAAAAGTGATGATAATGTTATTCAACCTATAGGTCACCAACGAACGTTAGAACGTTTAGAATTTGAATTGTTATAATTTATTTGTAATTTAATACTTCAAGTATTTGATGGAATTATTTAAAAAAAAAACTATTTGTTCGACATTGTCTTGATTTTCATTTTACATGGATAGTAAAATATTAAGTAGAATTAAAAAAAAAAGTATTTTTAAAATATTCTAACCTACAATAAATTAAATTTATGAATTCAAATATCGAACTGCAAAAAAAACTATACAAAAATTCTACCAGCCAGTAAGAGCTTGATTTGAATTAAAAACTTGTTTAGTTTCAAATTAAAAATAAACACTATCACTTAATAACAAGCTACTTACTTAATTAGAAAAAAAGGGAATGTTTTATTAATTATCTCGGAACTTCATAACCGTTTATTAAAATCATGCTGTGTGGAGAATGAAACGAAAATCGGTTGTCGCATCGAAGTGTCGGGCGGCGGTTGCTCCGTTCATGTCCATAAGATATCGGATATCGCCTCGCGTGTCGCCATATTACGTTACCGTGGCCCGGCATTCGAGCGATGTTAAGATTTGACGAGAAATTCTATTACACTAACACCACTTCTTATTAAAAATTAATGTTTAAATTATGACTATCTACACCAAATTGAGACGTCAAGCTTGATCGGTTAATATAGATTAAAAATTTCGTTAATATTAATTATAGTTGTAGTGTTTATGACTTAATCTCTGGTACAAATGACTTGGTACGTCATTGGCAAGATCAACATGTATATATCACCTTATGTCATAAACATGTTAATTAATGATGGAATATTTTTCTTTTACGAAATATTTATAAACTGTAAAGTATAAAATAGATTATAAATAATAAAACAATGGTGTAATAAATCTAAGGAACAAGCTAGCAACGTTGATAACAGTTAACTTTCCAGACTGTCATAGTCAGGGCACAGCTTGAGGCCAATTTACTCCTTATCTGGCGAAATCTCAGGCGCGCTCGCGTGCCAGCTATTGTTGTGTCGCCAGGTCGCCGCAGACAAGATGTCGTGTTAATGCAACCAGAAAAACACCTTTAAAGATAACATATTGTTATGGACTTTGCTTTAGAACTTTCTAATATGATTATCGATAAATAACTAAAGCACAATGAAAAGGAATTCAAGATAACGTGTGTGAAAGGCTAACACTGAGGTGGTAAATGCCACTTTTTAAAACTCAAATTATCAGCCTGCTCTTCCCTTAATTAAGGGTCGGCATATGTATGTGGGAACTATTCTTCCGTACATCTCCATCAGCTGTTATATGTCAATTCACTTCCTTCTAACCCATACCCTCTTTCACATAATCCATTTTCGCTTACTTCAGTCTAACTTTATAGGAATTCACTTTTGAAATTCGAATGATTTCTTTCTTTGCTACTCTTTGAAAAACACATTCTATTGGTGTTTGACATATCAAACTTACAGACATCTAATTTGGATAATCAAATAAACGAAATCCTAAACTGTTAAACAATTACAATAATTGGATTTTAAGTAGCATCGATTAGTGGATCGGTGCCATTAGGTTACTTTCAAAAGAATACCAAAGACAATGTTTACGCGATGGTATTTCGAGGAAGGCTTAGAGACGGTAATAAGAATTAGTTTTTTATAGAATGCATCGTTAAATAAGTCGCGCGTCGCGGTCGAAATGATCGGTCCAACGGCTAGCTGGAGAATCGGTGAAGAAATCATCGGTTTACTTTTTTAACATGCGAGATTGCAAAGGACTATAAATGGCGCGGTCGCCGCGGGCTACTGCCATTTGTGATCGCCTATACGACCATCTTGGAACTTTTTTTTTTATCTTTTTTAATCGATCGATCGCGCCGCTCACTTTTAAGTCAGAGCGATGAGGAAAAATCGTTAAGCTTGGCACATTTCAAAATTTAAATACATTCCAATATAGACAGTTTTTTTTTTTACAGATTTGTCTTTAAGAAGTATAATGGTATTTCGATTTAAAATAATTGATAGGACAAGATGTGACGTTCAATTGCAGCGGTTTCTATCTCATGGAATTGCCTGTACGGGTAGTAAAGTAAAATCATAACATGTAAATTGCTCATATCGTCTCTCGTCGAGTAAATTAAATATGTATTAGGAAACATAATATGGCCTGTATGAAGGATGAGCACAGTCATCCCGGCAGGACCGGACCGGCGGCGTCGGGTTACCTCGCCTGGGCTCGGGACGCCTCATTAGCGACGGCGTGTCACGGAATCCTCGGACAAATGACATGCGTAAAAAAACAATATTCTTCCTCGAACAACTACAATATAATACAAAATAATCTTGAAGTTTACAATAAGGGATATGATAATACGATTCTTTTTTTAATTACTTTATTGACAATGTTTAGACGTTTTATTAATATTTAATTATAACTTGGTTTATAATTACAATTAAAAGGATAATCTTTACGACTGCACACGAGATAGTTACTCGAATGTAACTTTAAATTAAATGATAAATACAGATAATAATTTTAATTTCAAATTTTATAATGTTTGGAAAACAATGAGTTCCAGAAACAATACGTTTGTATCATTGACAAATGTTTAACAATTATAATATGAAAGACGAAACATGCCTCCGGAAACGATGGCATATCATATAAAATATTATGTTTGATTGTATATAATATTTTATTAAAAGAAATATTGTAATTCTCGAAGGATGCGATGTGATTTAGTAATATTAATATTCAGCTCGTGCTGCCGCGGCCCGCGCCAACGCTTCCTTCGTAACAACACTAACTCTCATACATTATTCATAAAGTCCCACACATCCAAAACTTTGAATTTTCTTCAAAATATCTCGAACCATACAAAAACTTTAAGGATTTATATCGCGACCTTCAATATTTAATTGGACCATCAAAAATGTAAACGTCGAGGAAAAAAATCTTCGATACATAAATTAGCAATTTACGTTCGACGTTCCTCAAATTTCAATCAAAACGAAAGATTTTTTATTTGGAAAATATTAATGATTTTAGAAACAAAAATATTTGATCGAATGACATTTAAATTGATAATTGCAAGCTGGTTTTTTGAAGATAGCAAATTATTTTTCTACTTTAGAGCATTTTGTGTGCACGAGTTATTTTTTCCTTCTTTAGTATTAATTTACATGTCTGCGTGCGCTACAATTAACGTCGAAGTTTCGAGAAGGTTTCGTAAGAACAAACACGAAAACAAAGTGTTCCTTCATCTGACCCACATACGTTAATTAGTATCACAGACAGTGTTCAATAACTGTTACAATTTGCTTTCTACAGTTTGCTTTATAACGCTGCTAATTGCGTCTGGATCAATGTTAACAACGGATATTGTTAATTGACGAACACTTCCTAATGAAGTCTTGGATCTAATGATTTCTACACAGAAATATGGTTTACGGGCCTTCACTGGAATTGGAAATGTAACATTTTCAAATACTACATTTAATTAAAACTGTAATGTACTTTAGAAAATCTGATAGAAAAAATGCCTGCTCAGCAATGACGTTTAAACAAACATTACATAAATACATTTGGAATCTGCTATATGCTATGACATTTTATCATCATCATCAGTCGTTGTCTGCCCGCTGCTGAACATAGGCTTTCCCAATGCCTTCCACAGTATATATTAAATACATTTTCAATAATATATAGTTTGTTATATAACCTAGATAAAATTAATAGATTTGAACTGAGTTAAAATCAATCTATAACCTTTTTTTTTATATTACACATCTGATACAAACAGATTCAAACGATACTCCTAACATTCATTTATAAAATTAAAACATGACAGCTCTGGTCGCTGGATTCACGACCAACTAGGTCATAGTCATTATTATTAATCAACATTGTAATTGAAGCTTTTTGTATGCTATTGTTGCTACATTGCACGTAACTACAATAAGAAATACGGCAAGGATTTCTTTCCTTTTTTTTATTGTTTATAACAAAAGAAGACCACACAGATTTTTAACTTAGTTACTAATCTGGTAAGCAATTTTATCATCAACCCACACTTTTCCCTACGGCACAGTATTACTCTTCCACACATTTCTATCAGCCGTCATATGACGGCTCGCTGAACTCAAACCTTTCAAAGCAAATGGTATTGATTAAATATTATTTTCGGCAACTTTCTACCCTCTTTTTCAGTAGAAATGATTCGGTATTCAAAATACAAATGTATGTAGTGTAGTGTACACGATACCGACATGTACATACAATTGTATGTATGTCTGTGTGTAAGTGGACATATGGCGCGAGCGTTGTATTACCGCTCAACGAACATACGTTATCTGACGTGATTGAGGAGCAGAGGACGTAATAAAAATGTTTCTGTACGTAGTCGGGTAGTTATGGCGCTGGTGTTCGAGTGTCATGGGAAACGGTTTAGTTCTCTCTTTAAAATTTTTCCAGATGCGGCTATTAAAATTTCTTTCACCTAACATAATTTAACAGCATTTATTAGTTGTACCGCATAGGAAATGATATTAAATGTATTGAAGATTCATTTTATAATTATCATTTGTACGACAACTTTAGTTTTTAGAGACTGGATTAAATTAATAATCCGATAACACATGATTTCGCGTAGGCCTATGTCCTGACAAGGGCTGATGATGATGATGATGATGATGGTTTCTCGTATACTTCTTCTAGCCATTAGTATTGTAAGAAAGATCCCTACCGTTCTTTGGAATTAAGACATGAGAACAAATGAATTTACAAAGTCTACACTTTTTTGTTTCTACGTTAATTTAAGGCAAAATTTCTAGCTGTCGTAATAGATAACAGTCTGTTTGAAACAATCTATGCACCGAGGTCCGTACCAATTACACGTCGTTGTAGAGATCGGGCGCTCGGGGCTAACGTCTTGGCTGTCTCGGCCGTCTCACACGTGTCCCTGATTGCCCCCAATTGGCGAGCGAATAAAAACAATCGTCGCTTAAAAATAGCCGTGATTTCATACAACACGTGATGGATGTTGGCTTTCGGAAGGGTTCTCACAGTGATGGCCATGTGAAATGTCCTGATGTTGGGGTCCCAGGCGACGCCTCGCTGATCCTAATGATGTTAATGAACTGGTTCTTCGGTTTTTAATAGACGTAGTTTGTTGATTTTTACATGATAACGTTAGGACTTTACTCTACTTGCAATCGAGAAGATCCTAAACGATCAAATTATAAAAACATACATTGTTCGATGGAATAGTATTTCATTAATTTATTTAAAAGTCTTTAATGAACCTCTATAACTAAAAACAAGAGATATAGAGAAACATATTTTGCGTCGAACTATAAAACCCTTTTAACCCAAATTACTTGCTTGGCCACGTCCAAAATTAAAGCTACCGTGTTCCACATTGTCGGACCATAAGGTCAATTAATATACTTTTTAAGATGGAACAAGGAACAGGATCTTCCGGGGCTCGACCACGCTCCATCGGGCGCGCTGACCATATGGTGAGCATCGCGACCATCGGCTTTATCACCACGTGATAGCAACATCCGGCACGCTTCACTCACAATCACATGTAGGTCGCACTCCGGAAATAAAAACCGCGAACTATTTTTTCCCATGGACTGTTTTTAGAATATAGTGGGTAATCGTTAAATAAACACTTTTTTTTGTCCCAGTTATCGTAACCGACGATGATGCGTTTTGTTTTAAAACCTTCACAAATGTTACTTGTTTAAAATTTTCGTGATTTTTTTTTATTTTATTAGATTCAATTCTTTCGTCCGTCGTTTCTAGTCTTGTCGCCTACATGCGGTTAATTTTTTTATCAATATCTGGAAGTAAATAAAGCCTTTGACGAAAACATACAAGTAAAATGTTTTATGTTACTTCATGTTTATGGGCTATGAGCTTTGAAGTCATCATTTGGTATTTGGATTTCTTTGAATACTCAAAATGAAGACTGAACTATGAATTACAAACTTATTTACGTAAGGAAAAATCTATATAATTCTAGTACAGTATATAAAAAAAGATCACTCGAATGTTATTCTACTTTTAATTTTGTTTTTTTTTACATACGATGCAGCGGCGCCATGCTGGTATGTAACTTTAGCCTCGGCTTTATAACATCAGTGATTTTTTTTTTCTGTTCCGCAGTTGACAATGAAGTTACGCACATCCGTTCTTATGCAGCCACAATGCCAATGCGTGGGGCAATTTAATTACTCAATTAATACAATTAAAGTGACGTCACGACATTGGAATTTAAAGAAATTGCTATCAAGGACATTTAAAACATTAAAGCGCCAGTAGCCTAATACTTAAGTACGGACTATCGATCTAGCGATCGTAAGTTCGAATCCCACTATTCGACTATTATCGTGAATCATATCCTAGCACAAAATTTTTTCAAGCTTACATGAAATGGTCTATTAATTTTTTTTCTAAAAGAAAAGGCTGGCGATTGAAGATAAAGTAATTAATATAAATTGTTGTCTCGAAAATGATCACAATACAAAGATGTATTAACAGTTCGTAATAATTTGTGAACTGTAAAAGGGGTCAATATGCATTAATCCAGCCGCCAGGCTTCCTCGAGGACTGGAGGTGCCATTACTTCAATCGGAAATGACATAGCTGATAAAAAGCAGACGTAATATCTAAGCAAAGACCGGCCTAATGGTCTCCCACTCTCACACTATCTACACAATTCTAGTAAATGCTTATTTATCATAAAAAATAATAAGATTTCATCTATTCACACAACGGTTAAATACCAAATGAGATGTGGCATATGGTTATTTCAAAATACGTACCTCGATGTGTTCAAACAAAGAAACCGATGTACAGATTTTTTTATAACGTACTCGGAGTTGGTAACTCACAATAGTAATCCCTTAGTGTAGTTAAAATGATAAATCTATACTAAGCGATTGTAGATACTTAATGCAGTTACTTAATGCAAGCTCGAAATCGAATCCCGAAAATCGTAAGTCAGATGCTTAGCTATTAAGAAAGTACAACAAATAAGCACCATAAAGACATTAAAGCGTTCCAAATACGTGTGTTATTCGACCATCAATCCGTCGAGCGTATCGTGCGAACGCATTATAATAGGAGGATATTATAATAAACAGATCCCGGGCCCCTCGCTCTCCCTCCCTAATAAATATTAATGTATGAACTTGAATGGCCCACAATGCCCGACAGCCGATGCTGGTACATTGACACTCAATTTGCTTTTTTGCCAGCCCCGCGCCGCGTCTCCGCCGAGTTAGCTTTGTTTTTACTTTCACGTGCGCCGTTCGAGATTAGCAATGACATATTAATGTATTTAATATATATAGAAGAAAAAAAAACAAGTGACTATCAATCATTACTATTTATTAAACATATATTTTTAGAATACTTTTAACGACTTTCATTTGTTCAGTACAGATTGTAATCTTTGTTAATTGTACCTAATTAACATCGTAACCCGTCTTTGTAATTAAAATTTAATCTATTTCAATTATACTTCAAATATACAAATTAAAGAGATCAATAAAACCAATGATACCAAACAAGATCAAGTAATTAATTATAATAATTAAATGAATGATCGTCGAGTCATTCGGAAGTGGGCGGAAGGGTCACGTGCAAGCAAGGGATGACGAGAAAAGTTCCCTGTCTACTTTCCCACGCCACCCCACGGTCAAGGGGAAACCCCACTTGTTGGTTTTGTACTGTGATCGACCCCCGCGTGCTGTTTCCGGACACAATGCTAATAACAATTGCGTCAAGTTCTAACACCGCGCCGCGTCTGTCCGCATTCACCAATCTATAGATAACGGTATCAATTGTTGCTTTTTGTGTTTAAAATGTTCCCTTTTTTGTAATGTTTGTGGACAAACATGTGAATAATAGCATATAAGTGGCCCGTGTTTGACTTTGTGTAACCAATAAGTTATAAAAAAAAAAGTTTTTTTAATAAATGCAAAAACAACTACAATTTCTCGCTTACTGTAGCCATCTAGTGATATTTTTTAATCTCACTGCATTTAGCATGAAAAACAATAGAAAATAAGCCGAACGTTTTATCGCTTCGTTTATTGGTTACTTAAGTATTCCCTTAGGATGCTGAATAAAGACGTTAGACTCTGAGTGTTGTTTAGGCGCCAGTTAAATTCGAAACAAACGAAGTGTAATGAACGAAATCGTATTTAATGAATACTAATGATGCTGGTCTTTGAATGTCTATCAGAGTGGGACGTAAATGACGCACAATAGACCGTGGCCCGTGGACAAAGAGCGGCGCGGTGGGCGGACCTGATATTCAAAGCAGGAACGCGCCTTCAATGCACTGCTCCGGTTTTTACTCATAAAGGTATACTCTGGTCCAAACGAAAATCTTATCTTTATAAACAAGTGTTAATTGAAGTATACTTAGAACAATTAATAACTGCAATTAAGTATAATTTAATGTATTCCAATTGTATAGTAAGATATTAAACCATTTTTGGATGGATTTCTTTTCCCTACGGAGGGTCGGCACAGTACCACTCTTCCATACATCTTTGTCAACCGTTTCCGAACTCAAACTCTTCTTACGCATATCTTCTTTCAAAATCCATCCACACCTTTGGTCCTCCTCTACCTTTATAGCCTAATGGTTAAGGGTACGGACTACCGATATAGCCGTGGTTTCGAATCCCGCCATTCGACTATTATACCGACCATATCCTCATACAAGCTCTTTTACGCTTACCAGGAATGGTCACAAGAAATATTAGTAAATTAACAAAAATCTACTAATACTTTAACAAAAACAACAATTCAAAAATAAGATTACAGTCTGTCTCAAACAAACGAACAATTAATATTTAATAAAGACGTCGTGCGATAAAGGCTTCATGCAAGCAGCTGCATTACCATTGAATCACGACGCTGTCATACTTTAAATGCCATAAACATTACTCGAATATTAATAAGGTAAAAATCAACAATCCCATGTTAATTTAACGCATGCAATATTAAATGTTAACACCGCGTCATTCTACGACGGATCCGGCCTCGGGCTGAATTGACTTATTTGTAACCTTTTTTTTTTTAATAAATGCAAATGTTTAAATTGCTCGGGATAGTCGGAACGTATGCTATAATTTAGCAAATTGACTATTAGCTGCGCCCAGATAGGACAATTTAGGTTTTTGTTATTTTTATAATAATCAAGAATGCTGGCAATATTAAAATTAAATGCCTACCTGACAGTAAAAATGAATTACCTGAAAATATTTGATTTTTACATAATAACGACATCCATGACGTAATGTTGCTATCATATGCAAGAAAGTATTAAGAAAACAAATATAAATTTTTAAAAAAGTAAATATCTCAAAAAATGTCAAAAGTAGAACTAATTTAGTATTACCGTTTATATTAATGAAAATTTTCAAATTAAAGTATCATGGCGTCAAATTAAATAACGAATTTTATCAAAAATACAACACTTTAAGTAAAGAGTAAATACTTGAACATTAATTAGTCAATACTTGTTTCTTTTTACAACATTTAAAAGTAGATAAACAAAAAACATATGTCAAGTTTAATAGACGTTAATTACATTACGCATAACATTTATAAAACAAAACAATAGGCAAGTCGTACCTGCCCGTCCAGTCGCATTGATCACTAACAACCGCCTCTGCGACGTTCATCACACCCAAAACAAGCCAAAAGTTCACAACAATCTTCGTATTCATTTTAAATTATTTATTGAAAACAGTCAAATAAATTAAATACACTGTACTATTAAAGCCACATCACTATAACAAAAGTTATCGTTTTACCTAAGCTCCATTATATTTTCGTATACAAAAGTTTTGAGTTCACACAAAAATAAACAAAACGTATCGGAATGACGCGAACGACAATCCTGCCTTTACTTCAAAATCGCACTGACGTGAAGAAAGAAATCAAGCGCTGTATGCAACAGACAGAGTCCGCCTTTTAACGTCCGTAAGAAAAACTATAAGTGCGAAAGAGATGGTTGTAACTATTGAGAGGAAACGAACAGCAATATATCGCTGTCTCTCGTGTTCCATTTTTTTCCAGCTCACGCAAATATAATCCTTATTCCAATGAAATAAGGTGTAATCAACTATAATATTGAAAGCTAAACAAAAGCTCGTTGAAAAGGCGGGAAAGGTTTGCAAATGCTCGTGGTTTTCTTTACTCGAAATCGACAGTTTACCATATACGAGCGAGTATTTTTTTTTCTTACTTTCTATATACAATAATTTCTTTGCAGTTCTGTTTTTCTGTCGTCTGCGTGTAACTAAATATATATTTAGGCTTTTTAAATTGATGAATGTGACATGTTAATAGGCATCTTAGTAGTTAGAAGTCTTCTAAGATGCCGCTGCAGAGATAAATATCAAACTAGGAAATACGATTAAAAATCGACAGACATTAGTGTTAATGACGTGATTATATCAAGTAATTAGATACAAAGGGAACATTAAGAACAGTTTACTTCGTTTGGTTAAATCTGTAAACGGTAGCACTGGCAGCTTTGTGACCAGTAAATATCTTCTATTTAACCTTCTTTGTAATAACAATAAATAACTTTTTGTCTTCTCATGTACGTACATATTTTAACAAAATCACATTACCCTCGTTCTGCTATTTTCATTGCGTTGCCAGCCTATATTAGATTTTTCAGAAGATAAAACAACCAGTAAGCTATACTAGAGGAGAAATTCAACTTCGAAGCGCCAATAGCCTAATGATTAAAAATACGGACTACTTATTTAGCGGTTGTGTGTTTGAATCCCTTCATTCGACTATTGCCATTAAGTATATCCTAACAAGCTTTTTCAAGCTTACCAGGAATGGTTAAAAGAAATATTAGTAAGTTAACAAAAATCTAGTAATATTTAAAAAAAAAATGCTTAGTAGTGGAGGGTAGAGTGGTGTATGTTTTTTTTTCATATTTGAGCTACATCTTTTCTTGTCTCTTTCAACCGCCGCCGATTTTCTGTCCAAAGTAATAATTACCCATCCCTACTTTTTTTCTCCATGACGTGGCACATCCCTAAACTCATTGGAGGTATTTCCAACTAACTAAAGACTTGATGAATTTGTGAGCTTTTGGGTATCGTTATATAATATCAGTAATTATCCGTGAATGATGTGTTTTTTTTTATTTAATGGCTTGTTTGATATTTTATTGCCATTTTTCGAAATTGACATTTAAACCATCACTATTATAGACCTACTTATTATTACTTTTTTTTAATTTAAAAATATTGTACATTTTTGTTAATTACTAATATTTCTTGTAACAATTTCTGGTATGCTTGAAAAAGCAAGTTAGTTAGCAGCAGTTAGGATATGGTGCACGACATCGAATGGTGGGATATGAACTCACGACCGCTAAATCTGTAGTCCGTGCCCTTAAACATTAGGCTATTGGCGATTCAAAATAATATTTTCATATGATTTTTGAATCTTTTTTTTTTTATTTTGTATATAAAAATTTGTATATAAACATTTAACTATATTTTATTGAAATAAATTATATAGAGAATAAATCGCATTATTTTTTATGAACTGTATTAATTACGAAATTGTAGTAATCGAGTACTATTAAACAATGGTTATATGGTTTGAAACAAGTAACTTATCATCTGATCTTACGTGCGGCCGGCCATGTTTGCACAGATAAGGTAAATCAATAGGCCGTGTTTGCGGTAGTAGATAGCTTTGTCGCGTGCTTGCACAGTCCCTGATTCGACTCCTTATCTCATATTTCCTCGCAACAGGACTCGTGTTGTATTTAACCGGAAAAACTTTAATCAGTCTTGAATTCTTTACTTGTTAATCGTATTCATGTGTCGAGTGTGGAAGGTGTTGGATGCGGGACCGCATACTGTGGAAGGTATTCAGGAAGACATATCCAGCAATGGGCAGACGAAAAGATAATGATTATTGTATCATAGTCACCGTAGAATTCTACTGCCGAATTACGTACTTTAGTAAAAATATTTCTAATCTCTCTCATTCTCTTTGTCAAATGAAGATTAAATTTTGTTGTCATAGCAGCAGTGAAACTCTACACTAAACGTCAATTCACAAGGCTAGATCCCTAGTAAAATGTTATCTGTCCCTTGTTCCGTTCATAAAGATTCATAACAATGATTATAAAATTACCTTTATTTAATCTCAATTACATCCTGTCGTCTGACAGATAAACAATAATATTATGATTCGCGCCTAATCTTCGACGCAGTATGAAGCTGTTTTAATGTTTACATATGCATTATGATATCAGACGCCGAATAATCTATTGTGTCAATTTAAAACAAAATTCTATTCTAATTTTAAATAGGTAGCCATGTTTTTGTTTTTTATCGGATTGTCCAAAAAGTATTTACATCAATGTTGTTAAATTATTTCTTTATTTTAGTTTATATTTTCCTATAAAATTTATATAGACAAAAATACTAATAAGATCCAATGTCAATAAAGCTAACCACTTAAAATAATTTTTAATCTTCTAGTATAACGACACGTAGAAAGTCTATCTAAAAACATATTACATGTCAATGGTCAACTTTGACTTCGCCATTCTTTTGCCTCCTTGTCTTAAAAGAACAAATTCTAGAGAGATGTCCTGTTCATTTTTATTTAAATCATGGCCGCTTTATTCATATTAGGCTTCATTGAAATCTATCGTTAATTATAAACACTGCTATCTAACCAAAACAAAGTTTATATAGGCAGGTTACAACACCTTTTGGCTTAATTCTCGTAAACCTTTGCCTCGCAGTACATTGTTCACAATGTTACAGGAGATTTTTTTAAATATCGTTTGTATAAATATCGCGATATCATTGTCCATAACCAATCACCTTATGAATAACTGCATCTGGTATAATAATACATGTAAGTCATTTTAATTATAAAACATAAACTCTAAAACGAAAACTTTTGTGCTAGATTTAAAAAAACAGGTAATAAAATTTTCGTCATGTTTTTATTTTAAGGTGTTGAAGACTGTCCAGAATGGATGGTTTTAGTCAGAAGCAACTGTAAAGATGTGTTCTGGTTACAACAACGAACTTGCGAGCATCCCGAATCTGCGCTCGAGGGGGTCACTTGTGGTTTTTCGAGGTGTGATTGTCCTGAACCTATGGTACTAGATACTAATTCCTTTAATTGCTACGATGCTGACAACTGTCCTACTATAATTGAAATAGATACGTAAGGGTGGTAAGGTCATAAAAGTTGAGTTACATTTGAGATGAGATTGTTTGTTGATAGTATTGTATATTTTTTTTCATTTGATAATGTGTATTTAAATGTATGAAATGTATGAAAAATTAATTTCAAAGCAGAGGATACGCAAACTAACTGATATAAAATATGTGACCTAGGCAATTTTAGATTTTAGTTTTTACAATGTTATTAAATGATTTCTTTTTTGTTTGTTTTGATGTCTATAATAGTATGTTTAAAAAAAAATAAATCATGGAAATGGTCTTGAAAATTGTGTCTTCTTTTAAAATTAAAGTTTAAGATTATAATTTACTAATGATATATTGTAAATAAATATGTAATTGAAAATTGAAATGTTTTATTTTGTTGGCATAATGGTGCGAAGAAAGCAATAGATTGAAAAAAGTTAAACATTGACATTGACACATTGCTTGACAGCTGACAGATATTGTGTGAACAAAATTGAACAAAATATAGTGTGAATTATTGTAAAAAATAAATTATTTTAACAGAAAACAAGTATATTGAATAATATACCAACTATGTTACGACTTTGCTATCGAAATTTATCACAACGGCATTGTAATATATCCGGGATAACAGACTTCAAAGAAATTGCGTCCCGCATGAAAAGCATAACTGCAGTTCAAAAAATAATAGGAAGACATTATGCTAAGAAATTAAATGATGACAACAAATTAGATCGAATATACTACGGACCGTTAACACCACAAATAAGGGCCGTGAAAATATTTTCACTGTCTTCTAGTGTGGCCGGTCTGTTAGCTCAACCAATAATTTTGAGGGAAGCGTCTACTATAGGAAGTACATCATTACTAATAGCAATTTGTTCCGTCGTGGGATTCTTTACATTTGTGACTCCCTTACTATTGCATATTATTACAAAAAAATATGTGACAGAGGTATATTATAACCCAGATGCAAAGAGTTACACAGCAGAGACCCTCAATTTCTTTCTCGTTAAAAAAAAGGTAATATTAGACTTTTAATGTAACATTTGTCTAAGCTCAAAATAATTTGCTTATTTGTTCACAATGTCCACATCAGCCATGAGTGAGAAGATAGGAAATCACTTTATTTTTTCAACTAACCTTAGTTATGTGAATGTTCTAGTTGGATTTCATACCCGAGGATGTTGTGGTGCCAGATATTCCAGGGATGTTCACTACAATGCAAGCCAAGGGTACACCTCTCTTTATTGAAGCGAGACATTTCAATGACCCTATCCATTATGCCAAAATAATGGGGTACGACAAACCTTTGGATTTCAAACTTGGCAATTTGGAGGAGTCTGAAAGCAGTAATAAGTAAGCAGATAAGTGATTTTTTAATTGTATAGTTAGTTAAATAAAATGTTACTTAAAAATGTTCTTTATTTTAATCCTACTAAGATTATTGAAAAAAGTAAGTTGGCCGAACTGAACACCATTAGAGAAATAAAAGTTCAAAACCTCCACTGGCTTGGCCATTCAGAATGAATGGATGATGTGTGTAGCATAAAACACACATACTTGGGACGGCCAAGTGGTCAATGTGTAGTTAGTCGTCTCAGATATTGCTGGATAAATGATGTGAAAAAGGACGTCAGAGAGTTGCATGTCCAGGACTGGGTCGATATTGTTTTCTAGTCTACAGACTTCTTTAATCGCTAACCTGTCCTTTTCCCTACAGAGGGTCTGCTCAGTATGCACTAATCTTCTGTACCGAATTCACTCCTCACTCATATCCTCTTTCATAAAATCCATTCACACTTTTTTCGGTCTACTTCTACAGTCACCATTTACCTTCAATCCTTGCATTTAGAATTAGGTTGTAATTGCTTTTTACAATTTATATATGTAACTATTATGCTTTAATAGCTATCAGTGTCTTTTCCTGGTGTGTAAATCTTCACATCGGGTTAAATAGACATATACCTTCTTAATTGAATGAATCATTTTTCATAGGATAAAGTAGTAAATGGGCAGTAGTGACTGTTGACCATAAACATCCGCATTAACAGATATGCTACTTATCTTATTTAAAGAATTAGTAATTTTATTCATTTATTTAAAAACATCAAATATTGGGACAGAAAAAAAAAGAATTGTGTTAAAATATTTTTTACTTTTAAATTATTATATTCACATTTATTTTTTTTACAATAAAATTATAAATAGTGGAAACATATTTAGTGTCAACATTGAAACTCAAAAGATTAAAAACATTTTCAACAAAATGTTGACTAGACACACAATAAAACAATAAATGGAATGTTATATACTAAAATTGAAGCGTCAATAGCCTAATGGTTATACAGATTACCGATCTAGTGATAGTATGTTCAAATCCAACCATTCGACTATTGTCGTGAACAATATCTTAGCACAAGTTTTTTCAATCAGCAATAGTTACAAGAACTATTAGTAAATTAACAAAAGTCTACTAATATTTTACACTATATACATAGATTTATAATTCGCAGAATAAACCTCGGTTATCCTTTTATGGTCCGGTCCGGTCACCCCTAATAATAGGGTAGGCTCCGAGCCCCTCGGTAGGGACGTATAGTGAGCTGATGATGATGATGATGATGATGATCCTTTTATATGGGTTAAATAACATCAGTGTTGTCATTTACAATACAATATACCATTTCATAAATTGACTCTCGTTTAGATGTCAAATTTCTATGTTGTCTCCATCTATAGATTTTATATATATGAAATAATTACAATACAAAAAAAAATCTTTTTTTTTTTCAATGTGACTAATGACAATAATCGTGTTACCTCAGTAAACAGAGATCAGGTATTTTATACAAAATAACATCGTTGAAACATTGAATAAATTCATCATCATCAGCCAGTCTGCCCACTGTTGGACGCAGACCTGCCATTCCTTTCACAATATGGTCCTCCTTCCACATCCAAATATTTACTGGTACAAAATCAATGTGAAAACATTTTTTTATTATTTAAACACACTAAATGAAATATTGAATTAAAAACCTGTATTTTCCTTTTATCGAAACATCTTAAAAAAAAAAACATTTTTGTGATCGTCCAAAAATAATATTATTTTTATTTACATTAATGATTTCATTATGAAAATATACACATTACAAAATGTATTTTATATTTATCGGAAACATGTTGACATTTGTCTGTATCTACTAGCTATCAACTATCTTTTACGTCAGTTGATTTAAAAAAAAATCTACTTTGAATATAACTAACATTATAATAATTAAATTATTAATACAAAATAATGCATTAATATTAAAAAGCGCATTTTTAATATACAAATGAACTTAATCATTACGAATTACATTATAATTTAATAATCATTTCTTATATTTTAAAGGCTTAGTTATATAATTTACATAATTACATTGCAAATATGCTTTGTTCCATGAAGGATGGAATGAAATAATTTTTGACATCAGTAAAGGCTGGACCGTGTTGACACTAGTACTGCTTTTATCTATATATATATAAAAATGAATTGCTGTTCGTTAGTCTCGCTAAAACTCGAGAACGGAGGAACGGATTTATCTTATCTTGGTCTTGAATGTTCGTGGAGATGTAGGGAAGGTTTAAAAGGTGAGAAAAATTAGAAAAACTCTCGTGGAAGCCTTAAAAATTTTCCATTTCCCATACAAGCGTTCTTTTTTCGAGAAGGAAATGTTTTTTTATTGCCTTTAAGGCGAAACAGAGTTCGCGTGGTCAGCTATTGTCTAGTATGAAACCCATAAGTAAATATTACATAAGACAATGTTTCCGCGAGTATATGATGTCCGAGTACATTAAAAGGCGTGATAGCATTGTCCCGCGGAACGTTACAGACGGTCGGGCCTGTGACTCCAAATGAATAATTTCATTACACACGCGTAGTTGTTCATCGCGGCTTGTACCTCAGTCGTAGTGCAGCGCGTTCTCAGCGAGGTGCGCAGCGGGGGATGCTTTGTCGTCGATGGCCTCCAGCGCGGCGGCGCGCGCGCGCGACCGCGCCGCCCACTCCACGCGGCAGAAGGCGGCGGTGCCCAGCGAAGCTAGAACCGCGAGCACGCCCAGTTGCACCGACAGCAGGGCTCTCGATGAGTAGAAGAAACACGCCGCGGCCGCCAATGACTGCAATATAAAAGTTACTTTTTAAAACGTCATCAGGATGGTATTTTGATCGGAGATAAATTACAGTGTAGTGAAACGTATTTACTACAGATGTAATGAGAATATTTTTTTCCTATTTATCATGCTTTCTCAAAAAGCTTCGGGACCCATCTTAGAGAATGACATTATTCATTTTGACATTTGACACTGAACAATAAAGTTCCATATTAATGGATATGGGAATGTCACTCATTTAATACGATCAATCATTGACAGTTCGGGTGTCATCGTATTCCGATAAAGAACACAGTTTTCCCGAAGGAGAAGAATTTCTCACTACATCTGTACTTGACTGAATTTAAATTTATTAGTAAATGAAATGGTCTTTCGTTTGTAAAGACTGTGATACTCATAATACTTTATATGGTCTATGGTTAGGAAAAATTATTTCCAATGCAAATCACTCGCTAAATAGATAATATGTAGGTTAAGGTGGTCTATAAATTCAAGAATTACAAATGTCAAGAGACATGTCAGGGATTTCATGTTTGACGCACAAACAAAATAATGCCTGTTTATTGACAACATTAAAATACGTCAATAAATTAATCATTATTTATAGAAAAATTAACATTATTTGATTTTGTTTGTTTTATAAAATATTTTACTGATTAATCTATGAAGGAACGGCAAACGTTTGTACCACGATTATGGAATTAATTTTTAAACATTTTTTTTTTTACATATAACATAAACAAAATTTAGAGAATTTTTTACGCAAAATAACTTAGTGCTCTTTGATTTAAACATATGAATAAATACATTTATGTTAGTTTACTAAAATTTCTAATCTGAACTATGTTTGTTTTACTACGTGAAAGCCGTCAGTATACAACTTTCTTTGTAAATTTTAGAAGATTTTTTTTTAATCTACTAATATATCTTTTACTGCAAATAAACATTAGGTATATGATTGGTTTTACGACAGTAATCGAATTGCGGGATTTGAACTCTCGACCACGTAATCGGAAATCCGTACCCTTAACCATTGGGCTATTGGCGCTTCGAATTATATGTCTCGACTTACCTGTGTGAACTTGAATAATGCAAACGCAGAAGTACTGTTATCAGAATAATTTCCTCCCAGTATCGAGTAAATTTGTGTATTGAAGCAGGCGTCGCCGAACCCTAGTAGAAAGCTGCAGAACATCGCGAGGTACGGCGAGGGGTTGATGTACGAAGTTTCCATGGTATCACCGAATGGTGCCACGTTGGGTAAATTGATGAAGATCAGGAAGAAACTGGTGACGTGGATGATGTAGCCCATGATGACAATTGGGTCGCGCCCCCACCGAGTCGTTTTCGAGCCGAGGATACCGAACAGTGCTCCACCTGGAATATTAAAAATTGAATTAATATATTATCGTGGGTTTCTACTGACGTTAACTCAATAACAAAATTGTTGTTTTCTCATGTCTTTCAAGACGACAGAGACAAACGGTTTACACTGACAATGACAAGTTCGAAGTTTAAAAAACATTTTTAATAAAGTCATTGGTTCCTTTAACACGAAGGAACTTAGTAAAGGAGCCAAGGCTATATTGAAAAAAAGAAAAAACACTACGTAGTGATTTACCTGTGCTTACATTCTTTTTATATAACAAATTAAATCTACGCTTTCATCCTCGGACTTACGTACATCTGTGTTCTCATTGACGAAACACATCGAAGCATATTGTCATCCTTCTCACACATATTGAAAAGAGAGAGACAAAGATGTTGCAATATAATTCTTACGGCAGTACAATTTCACCGTAATAGTGCGCCATTACGAAACCAGCGGCGTGTTTACAGTTACACTTTTTGCAATCCACGCGACTCGCGACACGCGACGCTTAATTCTGGCGAGACGTAATGTGTGTGTCAATCGAATCATACCAACAAGTACAGATAGAAAAAAAAACAACAAAAATTTATGACTCTTAAACTATTAAAACTTTCGTGACACATTTCACTATACTACTTATAAAAAGCTTAACTCACGTATAAATCGGTGTCAGTACCGACTAGTTTCGAGCCCATCGGGGGCTCATCTTCAGGGTGAGTGGG
>JAODUI010000002.1:5537816-5555135 GCA_027563995.1 Papilio gigon
TACCGACTAGTTTCGAGCCCATCGGGGGCTCATCTTCAGGGTGAGTGGGAACGGTACTATCGCGCGTTCGCGGCCCGCCGCTCACTCAACTTGAGTGACCGTTTTATAAGTAGTATATTTATGACTCTGTATTTTTTATAATCTTTAATATTAATAGTAACGGTATAGATATAGTGAGAAAAGAATTTTCTTCCCAATTTAAAGGAAAAGTTCGTATCTATCGTGCTCTCTTAAATAGCTTCAGTAACCATCTTAAAGAATGACATTATTCATTTTTACATTTGATATTAAACAATAAACTTCCATATTCATTGATTTGAGAATGTCACTCATTTAATACGATCATTCATTGACAGTTCGGGTGTCATCGTATTCCGATAGAGATCCGAGTTTTGCTGAAGGAAAATAATTTCTCGCTACATCTGTATCAGGTACGGCCAGCTCGCTAAACGCGATGAAAATAGACCTAAGAGAGCAGGAAGTCCAGGACTGGATCGCGATGGAGACTTTAACTGTCATACCAGGACTTAGTTTGGGTCACAGCGTCACTCTAATTAGGTTATTATATTGTGTTTGGGAACTCTTTGTCATATCGTCCTGTAAATTTTATTCAAACCTAACAGGAAGAAGTATTTGGATAGGTACCATGAAAGGAAATATTATTTTACTTCTTTATAAAAATATTAACACTTAATAAGGTACTATTTTATTTTCTACTCAAACAAATAATATTAATAAAATGTACTTTTGATGACCGTACCCATCCATCAGCGCACGCGCACGTTCACGATACAAAGATCTTATTAGAAAACGGAAAATCTTTTACAAATACAGCACAAAATAACGTAAATATATTTTAATCTGTAAATACCGTTTTATAATTTAAAACATTGTAAATATTTGTACTTTGCATTGTTGTCATCAACGGAATTTCACCTTGTACGTTTTCCTAATTCTTATATAAATATATCAGTTTACTCACTCATAGATTACATACGTGTGTAAATATTTTATGTTTGATAAAATAAAGCGCGGATGCAGTTTATAGAGTAATGTGAAATTTAAAAAAGAATACATCCGGGCTGTATTATCAAATTGTCAGAAGAGATATTTTTGGTTAATTACCCGTTACATCGAAATCTTTTTAAAATATCACTAGATGTCTCTGTGCTCTTTCACCCGTGGGAAAGCAAGTGAAGATTATTGAATTTTAGTGATTAGTATGGTAACATTTCTGGTCTAAATTTTATTGTTCATATGTTGATTTATGATAGTTTCATATTGACTATGGCCTAGTCACACCTAATAATAAGGTAGCATCCGAGCCCCTCGATGGAAACTGATCATGATGACTTTCACATACATTTCCATGGTCAGGAAGTTCCACGTTCATGTTTACGACGGTACGGCAAAGTTCATAATAGTCTTTTGGTTATATTTTTAAGTAACAAAATAACTAACTCACCTAAAACCTCCCCCATTCCAATGAAGACTCCGGACAAGCCGACAAGTTGTTTGGCGTTCTCTCCCACAGACAATGTGAACCCAATACTGGGACTGTACACACCGCTGAAGAAGGACAACTCCACACCTGAAGATAAATTTGTGCCATCATCTCCCTGTCCTTATCGCACACTATGTCAACTCAGCATACAAGACAGAGTAAAATATACAATGTCTCGTGAAAAATACTCAATGCAGTAAAATATGCTAGATAATTACAAAAGCGAGTTTTTTTTTATCATCTGTCGAAAATATTGACAGTTTTTAAAGTTTTCATTTCAAATTGTCGTCAATTAAAAAGTTTGTAAATTAAAAAAACAAGTCGGAAGATTTAAAATATTTAAAATTCGAATTTTAAAATTCCGTTACAGGTTATGCATAGACAGTAACAAAGTGACGTGATAAAAAAGAAGAAAAAGTTTTTTTTTTATTTTCATTTTTTAATTTACAAAACATGGCCAAATATAAATGAACGTACCAGTATATATGAATGTGCAGCTAAGGAACATCATGTCGCGGGTGCAGAACAACCTCAAAGCGCCCTTGAAAGCCTCCATCGGGCCGTCATCCTCATGGCTTACAACGTCAGTCTACAAATGTTCACCATTAGTGTCGTATTTTCAAACTTATAAAAAACAATATCATAATTAAATGTGAAATAAGCTAGATAGAGATAAAAGAATAGTAAGACAGAACAGACTCTCAAATTATTAGGCAACAGTAATACCTTGCGAGCACGGAAAGAAATTTAGCATCAATATTTTTAAACAAGTATATCTAACCAAAAGTCATACGCCCTTACAAATAAACACGGCGTAAAGATAAACTTAGGAATAAATTAAGAATAAGCAAAATCTGTACAAATAAACCGGGACTACTTTATACCTGGTGTAACGGTTACTGTTCATACAAGCGTTATTCAAAAGTCATACCGACTTTCAACCTATTTTCACACATTTAAAGATATCACAAACTACAATTATTTTTCCAACAATTTTCTTCAGTTTTCCTTAGATTGCGCTGTTGCCAACTCGTGCATTTTGACACAACTTAAGAACAGTTAAGTCATAGTTATTCCTGGTTCATTTTAAATAAACTATTTTTAGTTTATAGTTAATTTATTCCTAATTTAAGTGAACCTAGTAGAACTATATAATCTTTAGATAGTTTTTTTTTTCTGCGGGAACGCCAATCACATTGCACATGAAGATCAAACACCCATTGTTAAGAATAAAGATAAATTAAGTGAATTGTTAAAATACATAAAGCAAGTGCAAATATCGATACCTCTTGGAACTTCACCTTAACATCATCGAGCACCGCGGGCCGCCTGATGGGCCGCAGCAGCAACAGGAACACGACGCCCAGCGCGCACACCGCGGTCAACGCGCCGAAGACAACATTACGAGTGGCCAAGTCTATATGAGTTTTACCTTGGAACTTTATGAAGACGAACAAATTGCCGAAGAATAAACTGCAACAAAGATATTGCATTTAGTATTAAAAAAAGAGAGACAAATTTGTAAAAAAAATTAGACAATCTAAGATTTATTATGAAATAGTAAGAAGGTTTTATATGCCAGGGTATTTAATGCTACAGATTTAATGCATCATCATCATCATCATCAGCCTCTGTCTGCGTTTACGCTATAATTATAGTGTTTCTAAAATCAGCTGTATACGGCTTGATTTGTAAATCTGGTAAGCAATTACGTTACAAAGAACGAAGCCAAAATCACCTGCACTGCAGCATGGCCCAGAAGATGCCAGAGTTCCTCGAGATAGTGTCGGCGTCGCTGTTGAGCGTGAGGTAGTTGCCCTGGCCGGTCCAGATGGCGGCCGCGCCCGCGCCGATCAGCACGCTCGCCACGTACAGCAGCCATGTGCGCGGGAACAGGAATGTCACTATGAAGAATCTAAAAATATATAAAAAGGTTAAGAACATATATACGTATTGAATTACTAAAGATTAATAGTATTCTTGGTATTGTTTGGTAGTACTACTTAAAAATACACCTAAACTAGTCGGCACCGACACTGATTTCCACGTGAGTTAAACCGTTTTTATAAATATTATACTGAAATGTTTCAATGTGTATTAATAATTAAATTGTTTGATTGATTAGAGCTTTTTCAAGTTTTTTTATTCGAGGTGAATTGACCACACACGATAGATTTTGCATTTAAATTGACACTAACGAGTTTCAGAGTATCTAATGCGTGTCACACACGTTAGAATTTGTGTGATTTTATGTATGTTAAATGAAAACCGTTATACAAAACCTAACGCGTATGGTCTGCATAATTAAAGTTAGGTTAGGTTAGTTACTACCTTTCGGGTATAAATAGAGCAGCTAGACTAGAAGTACAACAACCTCACAACCGGCTCGAGGTAGATGTGGTCCCATATTTCCGCATTACAACCAGGTAGACCAACTCATTCAGTTGAGTTTCGAATCAGTGTTTCGATAATGAAAACACAATTGTGTTTTTGTGTTTTCACTGTTAAAACAATTGTTCAAAAACATTGTCATTCGTTTGATTTCACGATCTTGGCACATTCTATTGATGTCTTCGCAAAGTAGAAAGACATTGTTAAAGAAATAAAAGTATTACTGCAGTAATCGAGATATTTTAATGTCAAGACTAATAACCGAACTATTTTTTTATTTCCAATAGGAAAAAAACGAATAAAGTAAAGAATTAATGAATTGTGTGAAACATCAATTGAATCAACTCGACTGTACAGTTAAAAATGAAGGTGTATTGGTCTTAATCGACGTAAATTTCCATGGCAAGGATAATGATAAAGTGAAATTAACATTGTACTCTCAAACAATTAAAATGACATTCCACGAGTAACCTTTAACGTTATCGCCTTACATAATAACATTCTTTTTAAATCCTAAATATCAAATATTTAGATATCGTGCACAAAATCTTGTGCAACAAAAAGGTCGCTCAACCACACCGTGACCGGGATTTTCCACTGGTATTTACCAGTGGATTTGCACAAAAATGTCGTATGGTCGACATAAAAACCAATGAAACACGATTAGGAACGAGTATACACACCATTAAATCAAAGTTTTAGTTGAACTCATTTATTTTTTGTCTGTCATTTATTTTACAGATAGAATTATATTGCAGGATGTATACACAGCGACTGACATCTTAAAAGCCTAACAAGTCAGAAGGTCAGTCAACGTTGCACCTTTAATTTAATAAACCATCAACAACATCAACATCAACCGCTACCCACTGCTGGATATAGGCCTTCCCCAATGGTTTCCACAATAAAAAAGCGCACAAAAATTCCTAAATCCACGTCACCAGGAATAAAACACAAGAAAGTTTATTATAGGCACAATAAAATAAAAATTGAGGTCAAGTACAACCCGATATAAAAGTATGCAAGAGAAAAAAAGGTCATATATCAAGGTCTGTAATAAAAACATTCATACCGAGTAGCGTCTGCAAATTGTCTGCTTGCATAAGCCTGATTACATCCAACCCTTGTGACACGGGAGATAAAGCAAACGATTATAATGTTTGTTCGCTAGGAAATGGGTCACACATTGAGAAATTCCCTTATCCCAAACAACCCCATCACCGTCATTAATTTAGTCCCTAAATAGTGTTCATCATCATCATCATCAGCCTTTATCTGCCTAATGCCTTCCACAGTCCTAATACGATAATCACGAATTAAGAAAGTGTCTAACTTTGTCTTTTACAAATAACGAGTAACTAATTTCATACTCAAGGAGACGTACTATCATTAATAGGTGAATGGCCAATTAGAACCTGCTACATCGGACACAATATGACAATGTTTTGAGTTCTTATTGCAATGGAAACCAAGGCAAAGATTTACGAAGTAAAGGTAAGTGTTCCAGTACTGTTGAAATCCGGTTACACGACATTGTGCTGGTAGGTGTGTCTGGTGACGAGACACACCTACAATAATACCGTAGTATAATTTACTTGAATAAAAAAATCTTGTACATACCACTACTAGAATACAAAGCGTTAAATTTTAATTTAGCAACCACGGCACGGATTTGAATTCTTTACCTAAAACGAAGCTCTACACTTGCTACAAGTTTTAGACTATATTACGTTTCAGACTTAGGAGATATGTTGAAAAACCTGTTAGGCGAGAATTTTATGCGGATGAAGCCGCACGGAAACTGTTGGTTCAGTATAAATGTCAAAATATTGATAGAACATATGAAGTAAAACAAAAATATTTCTGTAACCGTGGGTTTCCATTGACCACAACGTTTATACTAAAGCATATAAGCGCCAACGTATTTCCGATCAAGAAGTCGAGAGGCCGAATTCCGCCATTTAACTATTGTAAACCATATCTTAGCACAAGGCTCGAAGTTAGATGGATGAAACATTAGTAAATTAACAAAAATCTGCTAATATTTTTAATACAAAAAAAAATGCTATCTCAGTGTCAAAGATAATAAGTGGTATGGATAATATATATTTACAATTGTTTCATCAGTGGATACCGACGTTAACGAAAAGTAAACAACCTTGATTGCGATCCGGCGACATAAAGGTCCTACACGTTGATCAATACATTGCACTCATACAATAATGTCAAAAGAAAAAGTAACCATACTTTGAAACAAAAACAACTCGAAATACATTTGATAGGCAAGACGATAGAAGAAACGTGGGCAGCATACTGAATAGGTGACACATAACATCCTCCGTCGATGTCTGCATACACGTTAATAAATAACCAAGATAGACATAAATCTTAAGTCATAAAACAACACAAAGAGAATCTGTATAGACAATAAACAAAAGAATATGATTGAAACAAAATGTAGTTACCCATGTTAGGTGGCAAATGAGCAAGCGGTCACCTGAATTCGCCAAAATAACAACGTGACCTCCGGTCATAGATTTGCAGGTACGTATTCTACTTATTTCTAAAGAGGACATTTTTGTATATCCTCTCTGTATGATCCTCTGAGAGCGTCGGTAACGCAGTTGTTAAGCGCTTGACCGGACCGGACCGTACTTGACATTGTCCAGGTTCGATCCCCGGCATGTACCAATGTGTTTTCAATTTTCGAATTGCATATGTACATTAACCGACGTTCTTACGGTGAAGGAAAACATCGTGACACAACCTGCACATATCGGCGAAGAAATTCAAAGATATGTGTGAAGTCAACGTGGTTGACTATAGCCTTGTCACCCCTAATAATAGGGTAGGCTCTGAGCCCCTCGGTGGGAACGTATAATGAGCTGATGATGATGATGATTATGGTCCTCTACAAAATCCACTACCTAAAAAATAGTGGGAAGAGTAAGACGAATAGAATTTGACCATCAGCACCAACAGTCATCAGACGATAATTACTTGAACTTTACGTATGTATTTGTTTTGTCTCCGCTATCAGTAGATGTGTTCTGTTGTCTTTTGTGGGGTCCCTCCATGTTACCGAGCCATTCGAACAGAGGTCGCGCACTCTATATGGCCACAAAGACCGCAAAACGAATTTTACAACAAAAGATTTTATTAAACATTTACCAATATTTAAGAATTTTTTACTCCTTTAAAATTGATCCAATATTCTATTTAGTATATTTCCGTCACATCGCTGATTGTATATCGAAAAAAAAAACAAATTAAAATGCAACTGGCAACTCTAATTTAACGGTTGGTGTGGACGTTCCGGGGCCCATTGCCCGCGAGACCAATGACACTGAATATTTTTTTTTAATCTGGACTGTGGACGTGTGTTTACTTTTTTAACTTCATTATGATTCCATTCCATTACTTTATTAAGATAAGATTAAAAATATTACGAAAAGAAATGGAATAATGTTAACATTAGATGTATAGTTTTTTTTTCATTTGACAACTTTGGTAAGTCTTCACTTTTTTATATAAGAGAAGTGGGGAAACAAACGTCGGACTCACAAGAATGATCATCAATGACTATACCTGCAATACTAGAGGAACCACATATGCGTTCCCGGTATTGAGAGAGGTACGCTCGCTTCTTGAACGACCCTAAGTCGTATTGGTTTGGAAATAATTATAATACAATGAAAGTGCACAAAACTGAATTGTCTTTACTTATAAATTTGGATCGGACAGTTGTTCCAAATTCGTAAATCGATTATTCGTTATAATTCAATAAATATTGTCTAAGTTATTAAAATAGTAACAGCTACAATCAAGGCCGCAGCGCCGAGGCCAAAGAATGTTATCGAAATAAAGGTATGCAATGATATTGTGTCCTAACACGCACTTTGAACTGGATTGGGCACCACACAATATGTTTTATCTACATCATTATATCATATCAGCCATCAGGAGTGTAGCTCCTCCAAAATCGCCACAATGATCGTTGCTGGACCGATCTCCAGTATACTCCAACCTTGACCAGGTCATCAGTTCATTTTGCGGCAGGTCTACCCACATACAACACATACAGATTATTCTGTTTTGAATTACATCGTCATAATCATCATAATAGCCACAAGTCACCGAATGCTAGGCTTAGGCCTAAGGTTCATCTTGGCCTACCCACTATGTACTACATACATAATAATTAGTACAATATTTAAAATAAGCAATATTTATCACAATTCGATTGCTTTTCCTGTATCTTGTGTGTTCTTGTTTCCAACGTGCCAAATGCTGTTTACTATAAGTTGGTATACACCAAGTTGTGACGTAATTACTGTGTACATACAAAGAGCGCGATGTTTTTTAGCGCGTGTCATTCAACGGTGCGCATATCACCCGCATTGATGGCAAGATACGGTATTTGAGTCGTTTTGCACACCAATTCTTGTGGAATTGATTCTATATACTATGTATATATGCCCAGGTATATTGAGATCGCAAACTATTGATTCATTCTTTAGCTTATTTATTTCGAAGTAATATAAGCTATATCTACATATGAAAAGTCTGGGTTATAATAATTCGGATTCACGATCTTCATTTGCCAGAAGGGACTGTTAATATTTGGTACTAATAATAAAACTTTAAAGACGAATAAAGCTAATTAATAATTCACGTGCAGGATGTCGAGCTGACCGATGTTTTTAGTTTTTTTTTTTATAAAAATTAAAAGTCAAATAAAATATTGAATGTATTCATTTTAATGAGACAGCAAAACAAGTTATTTGGATACACGAATATGTGTTCTTTCAAACTGTGTGTGTAAGTGTGTGTGTGTACGTTTCTTATTGGGAAAAAAAAACAAAATCTGCATACAGACTATAATAGTTTTACTATCAGAAAAATGTAAATTTGATACAGGCGAGATAAAGAAAGGGAGGAAGATAGAGAAAGAAGTTGACTAGATTTAGGAACACGACCTACTAATTATTTTAGAAAAGCGCAATAGCGTAATGAAGTGAAATGCCATTGCCCTAACCTATATTTAAAAAAAATCTGTATGTATATAAAATAATGAGATTGGAAATCCACAATTAGAACAACAGTTACAAAGCTTGGTACGTCATAGTAGGATGCTTGCGAAGAATTTGTCTGATGTAACAATGTACCGAGATCCGATCAGTGGCGACGAGTAATGCCGACAACGACGCAATTGACAATATTTCGCAAGACAATGATAGCAAATGAATTAACACACACGTCACACTTGCAAATAAATCATAGACTTTATTACGTTGTTTATACCTTACTGAGAATTAATTCGTGAGTTTCTTTTCTTTCCTTACAAAGTTGCGCAACAGTTTAATTTATGAATTACGAAATCAAGCTCTTATTAAATAACGTATCAAGCTTTTAGTAAACACGATCTTAACCGTTACGTAACCGTAACTTTTTTGAAGTCACTATCTTTATAAGATATACGGTTATATGTATAATTGTATACTTGATTAATTGAATAAACGTCAAGACTTTTTTTTTATTTGTAGCAACATAAATAAAATACAACACAGAATAAAAAAAAAACATTTAAAATATGTGGCATATTATCTATTGTTTCATATATTAAACATGATACCAAGTGTTTAACGTAGGACAAATTTGAAGACATTTTTCCTTTTTAGTAACGTTTTCTTACACAAAAACTGTTTTATATGTGTAATGTACAAATAATGGCCCTAAAAGACTGGTTATAGCCTTTCGATATGTTGCAAAACCTATGTCGTAACAACGGCAACGTCCACTGACAATCTTTATCTGTACAACACGACAGTCACTTACTGCGAAGGCCCGCAGACAGTTAGGTAATAAAGGAAAACTGTACAGTGTAACTTCCTAGAGAATAGAATAAAAATAGAAGTAAAATAAATAATTCCGTTCTTATAACAATTAGAACTATAACAATGCACGGAAGTAATAATCTAAAAACAAGGAAGTTCTTAAAGGATAAACAAATATACTAAACTCAGACAATTAGTGAGATGTTCCTATACAGCTGTATTAAAATAATAATAATTTTGGATTGGTTGGGACTGACAAATCATGCAACCCAATATGGCGGCGTTCGCTTGCCGTTATTCTCTTGTTTTTATCAATCTTTTTTCACATTGGTTCCGCAGTTTTCTTTTGCTGCTTATTTTGTAATTAAAATAAATAAAATGGCTTACAAATATGTGAATGCACCAATCAACATAGCGCCTCTGGGGCCGGTGATAGTGATGACCGAGGGCGCCAGCCAGTTGCAGACCGCCAGTGTCGCGTAGATGATGGCCAGCGACGTGTACCCATCACCCGTGAACGACGGATCATCTTGTGTTATACTGTCCAGTATGGTTTTCTGCAAGAATACAGGATGGTTAGAGTTTTCAATTAGAAAGCGGTGCCAGATGTCTTGTCATGATCAGTTTATATCAGTACACTATTGGATATTAAAGTTGATATTTTATAAACATAGATATGTGGTTAGCAAATGTCAGTGTAATTTAAATTGTCAACGTAATTTTTCCAAGTTGTCCAGTACTAATGGATTTCTAAATTATTCTTACTATTTTATGTAATGTACTAAGTTATTGAATAAATAAATTATTTTCGTTTTCCTTCAATGAATAAGCAAGTTGTGTGCCTTGCGAAAATTCAGAACAAGGTGCTCGAGTGTAATTAAAGTAGGATTATGTACCTATGTTATTTGATGTCGTAAATTAAAATATGCAACCTCTTTGCATCTTATAAGGATCTTTAAGTGGCATCTTACAAAACAGAAGAGAAACGAACGTGTGGGATGTCAACGATCCTTTTTCGGACAACCTAAAATCGCGCGCGAAATCCGCCATTTACAACTGTCAATGTGATTAACGCGAGTGTTGCAAGAATTTAACGAGCGATAATGTCGCCAGAGATTATGGTTTTATTGTTTTGAAATAACAAAAATATAGAGATAAAGACATCCGTTGCCCAATGATTATTACCATTTAAGTACTTTATTAATATAATATTTCCACAGTTGTAGTTAACACTTCGTTTTTATAGACTGTTACATAGTTTATAATTAAAGCGTATCCATAACAAGACATCCTTTTATTTCCATATGGAAATAGGTTTTGGCAATATATTTTATGTCAAGCAACTTTTACTTTCTGATAGATAAAGGACATTTAACTGTAATTCGAATATTTTTCGTTTTTTATTTATGATGAAAGTTTATTTTTTTTATTCACATCTTTTCACCAGTAATTTTATTTCTAATTCGAACTCTTTTAAAATATACTTATGTACAAAATAGATAACAATGTTTTCAACGTGTTATTTTTCAATTCCTATATACAAAAGCAAAGTAAGTCAATTTCGAAACATTAACACGCTCCTTCTAATCTATCGGTTATAGTTCAAGGCTCGAAGCTAAAAGCGCTATGGTACAACAGGTTTACCTTATCGACATTTTGCGAAATTATTGACTTCACTTACGAATATCATTATTTATAAAGTGAATGACCTAATATCAAGCTGTTAGGAGTGGTGGCATTTTGAACACAATCGTTATCGTCTTGTAATATACTCGACTGGACGTAATAGTACTTATAAGTAAAGTGTATTATTGTAACAATAATGATTTTACTATATGAGAAAGGGACAAACGAGCGGTGGGATCACTGAAGTGATCGGACGCCCATGGATGGAACATTAGAGGAGCAGATGCGTTGTCGGACTTGAGAACGATACGCTCGCTTCTCGAAGGACGCGAAGTCGTCTGAGACAAGCACCTCTTTTAATTTAAGACGTTGCAACAACACTATTTCTCGTAGATTGTGAACTCGCTAGATATGGTGGCATTGAACGTGTTAACATCTTATAAAGTTCCAATGACAGTTGAGTCCTTGTCATCTCGATGTGACTATTTTAATCAGATAAAAGATGATAGACATGTGAACTGTTTTGATTATAAAACAGTTGAAAATAAAGCTGTCGTTGCCAGTGTACAATTTCAATGGCAAACTTATACTATTGTAGCTGAAGCGCAGAAAAGATAAGGATTGTTATCTTGACTTGACCTGTTATTGAAAAAGACCCTTGAAATGTAAATATCTCCCAACAAATCTGCATTGACCTAAATACTATACTTATCCTTGACTAAATCGAACATGCGTCAACAGAGATAACATCTAAACGCTTTTGGATAATAAGTCTAGTAATTATATTGTTTAGTTTAACGTTAACATGAGAAATTTGCGTAATCATTACCAAGCTAAGCACTGTCTAAAGGCGACTCTTATTAAATACCTTTACATATTGTAGAAGTAAATTACTATACAGTAAATATAAAGAAATACTCAAAGCATTTTCTATCTACAAAAAACTTTAGAAATTGACACAACCAGGTGAACATCAAGAGCTCGGATCAAAGGCAAATTTTAGCGAATCCAAAAATTACATAATTAACACACCATTACGTTCTTATTGAATGAGTTAACCTAGTGAAATAACATCTCGTAATATTTTACTATCAACAATAGACATACGATCACACAATTAATAAAAAAAGACGATTGAAACAAACTCAATTTTTAATAGTTTTCGCAACTTCCAATGGGACGACGGAGCAATAACATAGTTAATGTCACGTTAGGTTAATACTATTGAACTGATAGCATAGTTCAAGGTTATCTTAATTATACAACAATTTAATTTAAAATATCAACTTGGATTTAACAGCTCATTGCGTCGTTATTCAGTAAACATAGAGAAACAAAAAGTAAACAGGCACTCTGACTTCAAATTCATTTGTAATGACGAACTACTGGGATTCACTTAGGCTCTTGAGTTTACAATTACAACCTTCAATGCGACTGATTAGTCATTTTTAATAATAATAATTAAATAAAGAACATAATCTAAATTTTGTACAATTAAATTTTTGATAATTTTTGTATTCATTTGTAATATTAATCGTATTCTGTAATGTTTTATTTTGTATAATTATTTAAGGCTTGTTGTGAACACGGAAGAGCGGGACTTCCAACCACAAGTACTGGATGGTTACTTCAATGGAAGCTCCAAAAACGGATAAAATAGTGTACATTTTTTAGCTTAATAAATCATTTTCTATTTTCAATAATCACATCCTTTAAGGTATCTATCTCTTTGTTACGAACTGATGCGGACCAATCGGCTTCATCAACGCGTCGTGTACGGCAGTATAATTTATATATTGACAAGTTTTCTATTTGCGACGACTTGCAACCTACAGGTCCGAATGATACTCGTCATATATGTATACCAATGGGTGTTCGAATCTCGAATTTCGAATAACGATTACAAGAACAAGGTTTTGGTTATTAAAATTATCTCATTTCTAATTCCAACAATATAAAACACAATGTTTAACCCTTTTAACTTCTAGATATCAAATAGAAATGTATCGTAAGTACTAATTAATTAAAAGTAGGTAAACTTAGATCTCAAATATTTTTTTCTAACGAAAATATGTATCCTAAAAACATCATCATAATCGGTTGATATTTATCGATAATCGATTTCTAATTAACTTGTCTATGAAAATACAAATGGGTTTTCTAATCCATAGACGGATACGATACTCATATATTGCCATATCCAAAAATTCTTTCAAAATATCTATGTGTTTCAAACGCGAAATTTAAAATAAGAAATTCAGATAAAAATATGTTGTTTTAGAGTTGATGTGAATAATCATGGTTCTGTGCGGAAATGTTACATAAAAAAAAAACAATTTTTATTTGCATAGTACGCATAAAAATGATAGTTAATTATTTCTTTACTTTCATTTGAAGCAATAGATCATTTTCTGCATTACACACACTTGTATACAGTGTACATTATATACATAAATGTATGTACACCAAATAGTGTTATTACACAACCGTTTAGACCTGTGAATGTTGGACAATACTCTCAAATTCTCTTTAAAAGTTATATAAGCGACTTTACTTGGGGCACTTGGGGCTATTGCAATAGACTCATGTCAGTGCTACATCATAATAATGATAAATTATGTATCATTTTAAACTTTACATGTCTATCAGTGTCTTTATTTGTATATGAATATAATTTCTTATGACATGATAAATAGAAGCATTCTCATGTTTAAATCTATTGAAATAAATTAAAGGTTATAAATTATTTTTCTTTTTATCCAGTTGTGTTAACAGGTTATTTCTTGTAACAGCTATGTCTTCAAGCAAATAATAATTCCAACAGAACCTTGCCACACCAGGTAAGAAATAGGTAAGTTAAAAAATGTAAAATAAAAACGTTGAGTAAAACAAACAGTCTACCATATGGGAGGATTGAAAAGAATACATATTTGTCATATCAATAAAAAGAAAGAAGACATGAAATTCGAAATTAAAGAAAAACGATATGAATAAATAAATGTAAAAAATCTGGTATAGAACCACAGTCATTGCTTATGTTTGAAATGAGAAAAAAGGCTATAGTACAAATTTACATCGAAATTATTTTAATTCCAAATGTACCTTACTTTTTAAATGTTGTTTGCAATCATAAAGAACCGTAGCGACTTAACTGGACTATATTGATATGAAGGTTGAACTGTGAAAGTTTACATTGTTAGTAATCACATTACAAAAATGTTTATTTAGCTGCAAGCAATATTGTAATATTTCACTTACCTCTATATTTCCCATAGTCTGGAACGCAGTAAAAACAAACATGAACCCGAAACCGAGTAAAATAACGTTGAAAAATTTTCGCTCCATCTTTACTTCAATTAAAATTATCGTATTAAATCAAAACACAATGATGCAAATATTAGAAATCTGTGGCGCGACACATTTAATAAATTGAAAGTTAAAACAAGAGACAACGATCGACCAGTGGATATCAGTCTCAACTGGCAAAGTTAAATAATATATTCCATTCCATTCTCCAATTGTTACATCTCCCACCACCGCCTGGTACCAATAAAAATTTCTAAGATATTTACTAGTTTTCGCTCTTAAGAGTACGTGCATTAACGACTACTTTAAGTAACGTTTACTGCACGTAAAGTGTCAAATATAACTACCAGTACCACCACCAGCACTTATGATAATGTAAATATTGATAAATATGTAAATAAATAGAAAATAGCAAATTTGACGTTGACGTATAATTATCAATGTCAAATTAAAGAAAACGTCACATGAACTGTCTAAATGACGTATAAATTTGATTTTCTTGCCATTATAAAAATGTATAATAAAATAATATGAGTTGATATGGTCTATAGCACTTTAAAGGCTGTATAAACTTGGATTCGTTTGACGTTTCCTGTGGTTTTATAACAAGTTGTTTACACGAGATCTTCAAGGATTACGGGTTTTTTAAAATCTGATAAACTGTTGTTGGTAGATATGTTGAGAAAAGAAAACGCATTGATTTCCATAATTCAGGTTTAGTTTCCTTATTAATAGCAGCTAAAAATAGTTTTGCCTAGCGAGATTTTCGTTGATACAGTCCCGTTTTATTTATTTCTTCTTTTCTTTTTTTTAATCTTGCTACTTGTAAGTCAGTTGTAAAACAAAATTTTCTAAAGCTTACCTAATTATAGTCTGTCAATGGTTTGAAGTTGTTCTATTTTTCCTTTTTTATCTATGGTTTTTATTTTCCTCACTTATTATATTTTTCGTATATAAAGATTGCTTACTCAAAATTTAACAAGAAAATTTGCTGTTTCGTGTTTCTCTTGTGAATTATGGAAATGTAGTGCCTTATTGAACTATATTTGTAATGGAGATTTGGCTGAGCTAACTCTAACTTCGGTAAATGAGGATGATCTCATTGACGTGCTGACATTAGCGACGTTCTTTTCGGCGATTCTTGATCGTTTTATTATTGACTAAGTCCAATGACCTTGTAGCTGTACTAAAATCATCAGAAGAAGTTAAAATGAAGAAACAATTCTACAGGGTGAAGCAACTCGCCGATCAAACATTTTCGAGGTACCATTTTTATCTATCTCTAGATAAGATTCTAGAGTATGAACATGTAATCAACCGAACTAGAAGTCAATAATTACTTATAATGAAATTGTTTGTTTAGTATTAATTATTTGTAAATTGTATCTTAATTATTAAAATGTAAAGTTATAAACTTATTTACTTTTCCTAGGTCTGGTAAAGGTGAAGCTTTAACAGATGAACTGCAAACCGCTGATAGGAAAGTGGAACATCTTCGAAATGCCTTACACTTGATAAGCAAAAGGCTAGCCACATGTGCGGGCAACACTCAGGGCCAGGATCCTGCTGCCCGAGAGAAGAGGCTTAAAAAGCTACCTGAATATTTGCTGGGCTTGTCAATGTGTGAAGCTAGTAACTTTGATGATGATGATAGCATCATGAAGTATATCTTATATGAATGTGGTAAGCTTCTTGCAAGAACATATAGTGTATGTAACTTTACATATAATTTCCAGTTTACCTGTATGAAGTTTTCCTTTTGTGTTGAATTTGTTTTGTGTTCTCATAAAGGTAAAGTTGTATAACAATTATGTCTATACATTACTGTACTATTGTTCATTTTTTCAATCATATGTTAAGTAAACACTATGAGGGTTTGATGTCAGAATTTCAAGAGTAAATAATAAGATACCATTTTGTTTCAGGTAAAACAGAAAAATTTCTTGCTAACGAAATAGCAGAGCATGAGTTGAAAGTTGAACAGTTAGTTTGTGCACCGCTGGCGGCGATCAGTGAACAAGATCTGCCTGCCATCATGAAAGCAAAGAAACAATTGAGTCGCTTGATTAGTGAGAAGGAATCTGCAACTAGCAAATATCATGTAAGTATTATTTTCAATATGGACATTCCACCAACTCTAGCAAAGTTCTCAAGTTCTTATTTAGTGTGGTCACACCAAAGAAATAAGGCCTAACACTCACAGTGTTAGGCCTTTTTATTTTTCATCATCAGCTTTTGTCTGTCTGCTGGACGAAGACCTTTCCCCATTGTTTTACATTTAGTTTGTAATAACGTCTGACAAATTTTGAATTCAAGTCACCTTCATTTTAACAAGAAAGAAATTATTGAAATACAAAGAATTCACTTAGAAAGTGTTAACTAATCTCTATTTCAATTTAAAAAATCAATGGATATTGTTGGTTATCAGTTTTATCTATTTACAGCTACATTGAGCTTCTATAGATAAATGCACAATTGTTATCAACATTGCCCACTGCTTTAATCACAATATCTGCTTATTTATGTAACATATCAATGTCATAGCAATATGTAATGTGGGCGGACAGCAATACTAGCCCATGCAAATGATATAAACAAAAGTACTCGTTCATACAAACTAAATATTTAAACGGGAAGTAGGAAAGTTCATTATCG
>JAODUI010000002.1:5561248-5579789 GCA_027563995.1 Papilio gigon
CCGCCGCGGCCCGCGGTGCCCGCGCCGCCGCCGCCCGTGGCGCCGCCGCACCACGAGAGCACAGACCTCTAGTCCGCCTGCGCGCGCGCCGGCAGCCCGCACGCCTCGGCGCTCACGTCCACGTCGTGCACATACAGTTAACAATGGAATTGATTTTTAACCAAATTTAGTCCTTACGAAAGAACGAAGCTTTTAATATTTGAAGTCATCAATGCAACTTTAAATTTTTTATTGATTTTTTTTCTTTTATTATAAAAGTTTAAAAGCTACTGAATTTTAAATATAGTGAACGCGCACTATTATAGACGAAGATTTAAATACATGTTGGATGGATGTTCCATTGTATAATTCCTATCTACCATTAAACACGAAAGTTTGTTTACAACCAACTGAACAACAGAATTAATTTCAAATTTCGTAACAATTCTAATGTTAATAAATTTATATTACACGAAACTTAACATCAACGAGGCTGGCTACTCGTTAAGTTCAGTTCACGTTATTGTCAAATGTATAAGTTTAAGAACGTGCGTAGTGACCTTGGTTGTGTATTTAAATCTTTGTACGCAGTAATATTGGTAGATGTGAAAGTATGGTCGCAAAATGCTTTTGCCGCTAAAATTAAGATGAACGATTTAAAAAATCGCAGACTGATGCCCTCTATTTAGAAATAAACCATAGGAATCGGCTGATATCGAAGTATTACTAGTGCAAATAGAAAACAATAGTGCATAGTACATTCGCATTGGTCTAATATTTTTTTTATCATATATTTAATGGGTATCCATTACTGCCGCACTTAGAGTTCTTTAGTTGGACTCTGTTAGGAACTGTTACTGAGTGCGTCATTTTAAACGTTTAAGTGAAACTTTGTACGCAAGATTCAATTGAAATAAGAAATGTAAGAAAGCTCGTTAGCACTGAGCGGGGTCGGTGCAGGCTGTACAATGTAGACGTTACAATGCCTTGTGATATTAGGGAGTGGCCAGAGTCCGTCGGAGGCGATGCACAAACGTATCGAGTTGTATTATGTGTAGCCATATTTTTATGATATTTTATAACTTGACAGTGCATTAGTTAGTTAATTATTTTAGCCGCGCTATTACAGTGACTATAACTCTAAGGCTAAACTATGTTATGTAGTATTTATGACGTTTATGTGATACGCATTTTATTAATTATATACTGCAAGTATACAAGCTTCTGTTGTAAGTAATTATAACGATTATATTCCGATAATAATGCATTTTATTTCACAATACACATCACGTTTGCCATTTGACTATGTAATAATTCCTTTTACCAACTCGTAGTAATGATATCAGGTTCGGTAGGATGTGGGCGGACTCTGTAATTACTTCGTTTATGTTTTTAATTTTCTGGTGATTCACATAGAAGCCACCGGCTTGTATTATCCTCATTGCATCACCTGAAATTATATTAAACATAAATGATAATTAAATTAACAGCCGTTGACACAATTTAGCTTATATTTTTTATAATTGAGCAATTATTAACCAAGTCTATCAACCTAAATGTCAAAAAAATTTCATTTAAAAAGGATAGCTGGAATTTTTTTTAATTATATGGTACTAAATGAGCAAGGAGTCCCGTATATTCGCCAAAATAGCGAAGTGACTGCAGCCCATAGAAATGTGCCGATATCTATATTGACTCAACAGAGGAACGCACAAAATGACCATATTTCCCTTCATACGCGTTCCCTCTGCCAAATCCACTTTTTCCTACAATTCTTTCCTTATAAGAGAAGGGTGGAATGGTAAGGGATTAAATTTGGGTCATTAGCATGAAAAAAAATATTGAACTAACCCTCTGTAGGGAAGCAGTTTGCTATCATGCCTAAATCGAGCACAGTGATGCCGGGAGACAAGAGTAATTTGGTGACAGGCGCGCTATCAAACACTTGTTCTAAATCCGATGCGCTCAGCGAGACTAAAGATTTTACGTCTTTGCTGTATATCGCATCCGTCGCTTGCCGCGCACGCGCGAGACCTTCCTCTGAAACAAATTAATAAGCTGTTAAAAGAATCAAACCATTGGTTATGTACGGTTCGAGGTGAACAAGATCATACAGATTAATGACATACTCATGGAGGATGGTATTAAAAGCATACAAAACCGACATGCATGTATGCATAGAATGTATGAATGTAGAATAGAGGAAGGTGTGTAAAGATCAATCCAAATGGAAGCATGTAGACTCTGTCTACACCTCTGGGTTAGGGGTGTGAGTTATGTGGTTTGATACTTTACCTCCATGTACTAATGTTGTTAGTTGTTCAGCTAAACATGTCTGTGGATATCTTTGCTCTGGATGATGTTTATGCTTAAACATAATATCTTTGATTTCTCCTAAACTGTAGAAAGTAAACAGCTTCAGTAGTCTTTCAACATCGGAGTCTTTAGACCTGATGAAAAATTGATACAAGCTATATGGACTAGTTTTCTTTCCATCCAACCATAGAGCATTCCCAGCTGATTTTCCAAATTTATCGCCCTCCTCTGTTGTAACTAATGGCAGTGTCAAACCTGCAGGAACAAGAAGCTTATATACTTTACTATATGTCATAGAAGTATATAAGAAAACTTTAAAAAGGGAGTTTACCATAAACATCTTGCTTTAACATTCTGGTAATAAGTTCATGTCCAGCTGAGATATTTCCCATTTGGTCACTTCCGCCAATCTTCAAACGATAAAAGTAAAATGTATTTACTTTACAATTTTAGCTATGCAAACTAGAATTTAAACAAAAACCATATTGTGCAGTTAAATACTGAAATGGTTACACAGCTGACCAAAAAACATAAAGGAGCATTATATGTAATAAATCTGCGTTAAATACTGACCTGAAATCTGCAATTATATTCCTTCAACAAATACAACCAATCGTAAGATTGAAATATTTGATAGGCAAATTCAGTAAAACTCATTCCTACTTCAGAATTAATCCTGTTCTTAACACTCTGCTTCAACAACATTGTTCCCATTCTAAAGTTACGACCTATATCACTTACAAACTGTATTGAATTGATCTCTTTATACCAAGTTTCATTGTTGACAATCCTGGAATGTTAATAAATTAATAAAAAATGTTTAAACTGATTGTCCAGTCTTTAGATTTCAAAATAAAACACACCTTATAGGTTTTAATTTATCTGCATTTTCTGGCCAAATATATTTCTTGTGGTTTTCAAATACTGTCTCTAAATTACTTTTAATGCCTGCGATATTATCAGCTATTATATTACTTGATAATGCTAATCGATCGGTACTTTTTCCACTTGGATCCCCTATGTGGCCTGTTGCACCGCCCAGCTGTAAAATGTTTATTATTAAACACCACTTTTCACTTAGAAAAATACTTTTACTACTTAACACATAGTCATATTGACAAACATATCTTAAAATAATCTTACCAATGCTATTACATCATGACCACCTCTCTGCCAGTGTAATAAATTAATTATAACAAGGAGATTCCCGACATGGAGACTGTCAGCTGTTGGGTCAAACCCAGCATATACACACTGTGGGGATTTATTTAACAGGTTGAGAATGTCAGTTCTAAAACATACAAGAACATTTCATTCATGAAAATGTCCTTAAAATACCAATGTAAGTCACATACTACTGTTTACTTACGCTGCTGTATTTGGAAATATATCTTGATACATTCCTCGATCTTTCAGCTTCAGTACATTTCTACTATATAATCGTACACATCCTTGGTTTATAATTCGGCGATATAGACAAAAATGCTTAAAGTACAACATTTTAACCAATTAGATTGTTATTGTGTAGGTTACAACAGCATTTGTCAAATAAACTGAAATCGTATGGTAACAATTATGTTATTCTGGTTTAATTATACAATACGTATGTTATAGAACTGTGGCGATATAAAAATAATACATAATTTGCAGTTTTCTCTCAAATAACCATATTTTGACTCAGTTTACATTTTAGACAAAATTTGACATTGACAGCTGAGATCGAAGTAGTTTCTTTTCATGCATGTTACTTTAATGAAATTGATTCTTCGAAAAGCATAAAGACTCCTTTACCCCTTCGTCTATTGAGCGTAATGGTTTAATTAGCCTAAAGAAATATTTCCTATAATTCGACAGTAGATTCAATGAAACAAAAAATCAAGTTCTAAAGTTTTTATTTATCTATCTATACAATAGTCCCTTTAGTTTTATGATATAACACTCGTTATTCACAAAAGCTTTGGAAAGTATTCATAACTATCATTAAACACTTTTACATTATAGTAACAATGTGAATTTTCAATTAGACCTGGAGATATTATGAATTTTAAACAAGCAACCAGGGATATAAGTAACATACAATATGATATTTACGAGTGATAGAATTAAAAATTGATGTAAAGTGGATGTTACAACTTACAAAATATTAATGTCAATTCTTAACTTTAACTATGGAGGTGCTTTTACTAAATACAATAAACAATAACTAGCACGCATAACAATGGAGCTTTCTTTTGAGTCAGAAACTAAATATTGCAATTGATTTTTTTTTTGTTACCCTATAAAAACATCTTTCAAAAATACTAACTTTCGTATATTACAATTTGCACACAATAAAATGGATAATACTTCATAACTTTAAAAATAAAAACTTAACTATCGTAATTAATCTTCAAGTGTGACATTTTTGAACAGATAGGACATAGATTCTTTGTTATGTATGCGTCGGATCGCTTCACTGAGGAGAACTGAAATATCGATTGTTTTGATTTTGTTGCACTGCATCTTCTGAAGCTCGTGCGGGACAGTGTTAGTGACGACTACTTCGTCTATCGGAGAATCTTCGATGAGACGCGGTGCATCGGATGATAGCAGGCCGTGGGTTGCCAGCACGTAAATTTTGTAAGCGCCACATTCCTTCAATACCTCCGCCGCAGCAACAAACGACTGAACGTCGTCAATCATATCATCCTACAGATTAAAAAATAAAATATAACAGTTACAAGATTCATAATGAATTTTATTTCACAGTATAATTTTTTTTGGCACATAAAACTTACCACCATAATGGCTATCCTCCCTCCTACATCTCCAACCACGTTGATAGGTGGCTTTTCCTTAGCTGGATGTACGGGCACACCTACTGACACATCCATCGTACGGGACCTGTCAACACTAAAAACATCCTCAGCTATAATGTAGAAGTAAAAAATAAAATGTTTTTACTGCTGTATGTATAAGGTTTATGTCCAGCAGTGAGCAGATAAAGGCTGATAGTAAATATGAAAACTAACCTTGGAATGCAAGGAGGAGAGTACCGCCCATCAACTTCATCACTTTCTGCTTCTTTCTGTTCTCCGTGAATGACAGCTATTCCAAGACGCAATCGCTCAGCATATGATGTAGCCTTCTTAGCAGAGCCTGGGTTACGAGCCACTATGACTGAATTACGGTAATCAGGTATCTGGGAATCAGATCAAAGATTATTAATAAATCTTGTACTATTCTGATGATGTTCCATTTTATCGAATTCCAAAATGCTATTGTATTGAATTAATTTCCTATTGGATATGTTAATGGTAATGGTAAAAGCTATGATTACTAAACTGTGGTGTGAGATAACAAAGCAGCTTTTGTATATAACTTATAAGTGTTGTTTATCATGGTGTCACATTGTTGTCATGCAAAGAGGAAACAATTAGTAATATATTTGTTTACTTTTTACTTTAGACTTGATAACATAAAAAAATGACTCACACTTTCCTGAATGTACTGCAATAAAAATGGTGAAGCCCTCAGGTTGTCAACTGGACAATCATAAAATCCCTGTATTTCTTTTTGGTGAAGATCCATAGTGATGATGTGAGTTAAACCAGATTTGCACATCATCTGTGCCAAAAGCTTTGTAACAATGCACCCACGTTTCCTCATCTTACACTGTTTGCTGTATGGTAAGTATGGAATGACCCCAACAATGGATCGAGCCGATGAAGTTTTGCATGCATAAGCCATGATAAGTAGTTCCATTATATTGTTGTTTACATCCCTGTAATAACCACACTTAAATATTAACACCATCTTTGCTCTTCAATTTAGTTCAACTTTTAATTTCAAATAGCTATGTAACTGTGCTCTACATCAAAAGTACAATAATTTATTAGCAAAGCCAAAAAAATCCATAACTGACATGACCTTGGTTTCTGACACATCATGTTTTATATTTTATTGTAGTGCAATTTACTTGATAAATAAAAAAAACAATTAGATTTTTATGTTCCAAATGAAAAGGAAACTTACTTAGTGCCAGTTTGGACAATGTAAATATTTTTTCCTCTAATAGAATCTGCAATTTCGACCATAGTCTCTCTGTTAGTTTTATGGTATACAGAACATCCTCCTTTACGTACGCCAAGACGGCTGTGGAAATAAGGAATGATTAAAATGGACATCAAAGGTAAAATTAATAACAACGAATTAATAAGAAAATAATTACTCGGCGACCAGATCAGCTAATTCAGGATGCGAATTACCGCTTAGAATAACAATGTCCGACGTGGAGTTGTTCTCCATATTGCTCTTACGAGAATGATTTGTAAATCCGACCAACCTAAGTAAGAACAGAACATGTGAATGCGATAAAGTATAAAAACAGTGTAAATATAAATGGGCGTGGCTAAGACGGCGCGAGAGATCAAGAAGAAAAACAATAAACCTGGTTTTGTTGAGTAACATAATAACCTGAAGGCAGTCTTGAACAACAGCCTACTTAAAATAAATGTTACAAAATATATGATTTTAAAACGACGGCAGATGAGATTTCAGCGGCAGTGTTTAGATTTCACAAATGGATGATATGGGTATTCTGTAAAGAAATATATTAATAAAAGCAAATTTTACAGATTTTAATCATTTTAACGAACAAACGACACAGACATTAATTGATGACAAAGATTAACAAAATCGATAGGATACTATGTACTATATTATACCTAACAAAACATTTCATCAAGAATACTTAATTTAGGTCTAAGCATTAACAAATTGTTTTAGCTGAATATGATTTTGGCCAGAGTTTTCGTGCAATAAAATGTAAATTAAAAACTTTTTTCAATAGATTTTTTTATCCCTGTCATTTTTACTTGTAAAATGACTAAGATATTTTTAAATACATACTCTTAGACTAATGTCAAAGTCATTTGTCAATTAGTCAATCCCCTTCACTTCTTTCAAACTTCAAACATCAAAACAATGTGGGTTTTTAGAATATGTCATTTTTTGGTTATTTAAAATCAAAATTATAAAAGAAATGGGTCTAACAAAGCAGTATTTGCGTTATGCGCCAAGTGGCACCTTTAATATTATTACCAGTGCGGATTGTAATAGCGCACATGTATCTTTAAATGGTATCAGTGGAAGATACATTGCAGTTGGAGCATGTGAGCATGTTATTATTTGGGATATGAGAATAGGAGAAAAGGTAAATGTTTTTCTTCAGGCAATATATACTTTAAAAGTATTTCATAACTTAAATACATTACCTTACAATGTACTCTATATAGCAAATGTCAAAAATATAAGGTATTTTAAAATCATTACTGTTTTAAGGCTCAAGTAATTCCCGGGGAGAATGTGGTTGTATCTCAAATAGCTGCAAGCCCAACAGGCAACCATATGGCAGTAGGCTATGTCGATGGCAACATTAATGTGTTTGAGTTAACAAACAATGAGATTGTTTGTGTCTTTGCTGGTCACAAATCTGCTGTCACTAGTTTGCAATATGATGAGCAGGGCCACAGAATTGTCTCCGGATCTAAGGTAACGTTTATTAATAATATATACTGCAACTGCTTAGAAAGTTATCTTTTGAACAAGTAAATGGATCTTGCTGAAATTTACCATAGATGTAGAAAACAGTTTGGAACACAGGCTATTAAGGCTTCCTTTAATTGTGTGAATATGAAGTCACAAGTCGACATCAAGTGTCCAATAAATGTAATAATTGTTTTTCAGGATACTGAAATAATTCTATGGGACGTGGTATCGGAGACTGGTGTGGCTCGTTTTAGTGGACATAAAGGTGCAATAACAAGTGTACTCTTTATAAATGGCAAAAACTGTATAATCAGTTCGTCAAAGGATACATTTGTCAAGTTCTGGGATATTGAAACTAAACACTGCTTTAAAACATTAGGAGGGCATCAAGTGGAGGTGCACATTTTTTTTTATATACGTGTTACCCATTTTAACCAAATAGTTATATATCATAGTAATGTTCAGTCTGGTTTTCTTAAAACACTAGATTAAAAGTTTTATGTAGATAAAGTGAATAATGTTATATATTCATATAGATTTTGAATTTTTGTATATAATGTTAGAAGTGTTAATATTATTGAAAATTTTAGAAATACTAATAACTACTTGTTTATTTGTCTGATACTAAGTAATGTAATATTTATATAATTCTTGTTAGGTATGGTCGGCGGTATTATTAAAAGAGGAAAGATATTTGGTAACTGGCAGCATGGATCAAGAGTTACGTGTGTGGAAATTGAATTGGACGGACAAATTGAAACAAGATGAAAAATTGGTACAACAACTTGAAATCGTCAAGATTGAAGAGACAGATAATACTGAAGATACTTCAGTAAGTTAACATTTTAACTTTTTTCATAAGATTATTCAGTAAAGCACAGAAAACAAAATTGTATGTATGTGTTGTATGAATATGGGATAAGCAAGAGAAGTGTAGCTACATTGATAGGAAGTGTGTGGTCTCTATCTAGGCCTTCCATTTAAAGGAGTTTCATTAGGAAATATAATCACAACTGTAATAATTTACATCAATGATAATTTTGTTCTCAACGCATTTTACATACTTCTTACTCTGCTGGCGCAGCGACCCGAAGTGGGTTTTGGCCTCCGACATAAGAGAACGCCAACGTCGCCTGTCCTGCGCCATCTCCTGCCAGTTATTCAAACAACGCATTTTACATCAACAGATTTAATACATGAATTTAATTTCGTTAAAATCTTTAACAACTGTTAAGTTGTGTTACTTGTGAAACAAAAAAGCGTCGTACTAATTGAATTTTTTCCGTAATTTTTTTTTGTTATATTGATATAGATTTGATATATAAAATTTTAGGTTTTACAATGCCATCAAGTTGGAACATTAGTACGTGGTGGTAAAGGACGAGTGGTGGGGCTTTGCACGGACCCAGGACAGACTGTCCTCGGGTGTTTCGGCACGGATTCACTATTAGAGTTGTTTATCTTCTGCTCTGATGAAGAAGCAAAAGCGAGGATGACTAAACGTGTTAAGAAACAAATGAAGAAATTAGTGTAAGTATTTCAGTTCACATGTGGGATAGATTCCAGAAAAATCTGGAATCTATATGAATCTATATAATAATAATAAAATAAAGAAAACATTATTTTATTATTATTATTAATTCTAATTATCTTTCTGTTGTTTATAATGTTATGAAACTTATAATATCGGCCGCATGTCGCCCACTGCTGGGCGCCGGCCTCGCCCACAGATCAACACGATGGTAGATCTCTGCCTTCATCCGGGAGTCTTAAACTTAAACCTAAAAACTTTAAAATATACTTTATTAGTTATTTTTTCAAGTAAAATGTGAATTGATTTAATTTGGAATATCATGTTAATATAAACACTAATTTTTTATTATTTTGTACGAGCCAGTAAGATGAAAGAAACCGGTCAAGCTGATGAAGATACGGTCGAGGTGAGGGAACTGTTGACGCTGTCGGACGAGGTGCGGCGTCTGACGTCGGTGAAGCTGTCAGCTAAGATCAAATCAGCAAGCTTGCTGCTCGGCACGACGGGCGAGCTGCGGGCGGGGGTCACATTGGCTAACAATACTGTTGAAATGCATAGCTTGAAATTGGGAGAGGAAAATGATGGTGAGTCAATTTTTTTATTATATGAAAAAAAAACTAAATTTTAATGAAATCCGCTTAGGACACAATTATTTTTATGACTAAATAGCTCCATCAAGTTTAATTTTTTTTCTTATCGATGTTTTTTTTTTCAGAAATAACGATCAAAAACAGTTAGATGTCCCGATATTATGTTGCATTTTTTTGTTTTAATGAATATTGTACTGTTTACTTATAGTCGCCATAACCGGTTTCTGTAAATTTTATTTTAAAAAAAATATTATTTTTCAGTGAAATGTTTAAAACAAATAACTCAGCCGGGCCACCAGAAGGAGCCGCGCTGCGTGGCCATCAGCTCGGACAACCTCGCGATCATCTCCGCAGCCGCTGACTCTATTAAACTGTGGAACCGGTATGTATTTTGTACTCTCCATTGTTGGATATCACGTAAACTATTTTACCTTATTAACATTGTTATTACAGATTAAAAAAAACATACATGTTTTAATATTTAAACATTGAAACTTTTCAAAATAAATCCATAGACAAAAAAATAATATTTTTTTTTTACTGTTACTATAGAAAAAAATTAACCGCATGGTCTAGGTCAAAATCTAGACTATGCGGAGCTGGTTTTAAGCCTGTCCCGGAGGGTGCCATTGCTCTCGATCAGAGATAGATAGATGACATGTGTAAATTCCTTCTTCTTGAATTCGGTTTACAATAGGACAAGTCAGACGTGCCTGCGCACGATCCCTGTGCCGAGCGCGCGGCCGTGCAGCGTGTGCTTCCTGCCCGGCGACCGGCACGCGGCGGCGGGCTGCGCCGACGGCACGCTGCTGCTGCTGGACGTGGCCGCCGCCGCCGTGGCGGAGCACATCCCCGCGCACTCCGCCGCCTGCAACTCTGTCGGTCTGCTGCCGGACCTCGTTAGTATACTTATGATACTAAAAATCATGGAAGAGTACAATAAAATAAAAAGAAATCAGCCGCCACATTTTTTTTTTATATTAAAGGGGGCAAACTAGCCTCGGATCGACACATACATCCACACGTACACACACGCGCACACGTCATATTGCTCTGAAATACAATTGAAGGAAAGCCCTGTCTCCTGTATCACAGGTTTACATTGCACAGGAGATAAAGCCAAATCAGTAATGTATTATTTCAGGCCTAATAAAGTATTTATACACATTTTTTTAAACTTTGATGCATATAGTATAATGCTATTCAAAATTTATAGCAGCCGTACGTAAATTCATATGAGTCCACCGCCCTATCCGCCAAGTCACAGTTTCGCAACGATCTCCACTGTTATATATTTAAATCTTATTTCAGTTAACACTAGTACCTGCCAGAGAATTTCTAATTGATTGCTCTCGGTGAGGACTTGTATTAAGCTGATGATGAAAGTGATTATTTTCTTAATATAAGTTTTGTTACAACATCGTCAGCGCGGCTGCTACACGGGCGGCGCGGATAAGACGGTGAAGTTGTGGCAGTTCGAGCTCATACCGGACCCCACGGGAGACTCCAAGGCGAAGGTAAAATTTAAAATAGTCCTTATTTTCAATGGCTTAAGGTATTTTTTGGGATCTTAGGTAGTAATGTCTTGTTCAGGTGCTCTCCCTGCTCCACACGAGGACGCTGGAGCTGGAGGAGGCGGTGTGCGCGGTCAAAGTCAGCCCCAACAACAAGTTCATCGCTGTAGGGTTGATGGATTCCACTGTGAAGATATTCTTCCTTGATACTTTTAAGGTTCGCCATAGTTTGCTGTTATCTTTATCTTACTTACCTTTATTTTGTAGCAATTCAGTACAGTCAGTACAGTTAGATCCCTTTGCTGTGTTTTACTTAATGAAAAAATTACTTTGTTTCACGTTTCTTGCCTCAAGAGAAAATTTCCTTCTCAGATAAAGAAAATTAGGTGTTTGTCTAGGCATCCCAAGCACGGTTAGCAATTCACGTTTTGTTTTTCAGTTCTACCTGTCCTTGTACGGTCATAAGCTGCCAGTGCTCTGCCTGGACATCAGCTACGATTCCAACCTGATAGCGACGGGCTCCGGCGACCGCAACGTCAAGATCTGGGGCATGGACTTCGGGGACTGCCACAAATCTATATTCGCTCACAACGACTCGGTGACCGCGCTGCAGTTCGTGCCCAGCACGCACTATCTCTTCACCGCGTCCAAGGACGGCAAGATAAAGCAGTGGGATGCTGACACATATGAGAATATCATCACATTAAATGTATGTAATTTCTATTGTCACATTTTTTACCAGCTTTTATATTTTATGCAGCGACCCTGCTATCTGTATTTTTGCGAACTTTATTATAGTGTAACGCCTAGCGTTAGATTATGTGATATGAAAATTATGACTTGAAAATTATGAAATTATGAATACTTGGTTGCAACACAACCTTTGCGAAAATGGCCAATGTTACAGTAGATCTTATATCCTAACTTAATTATTCCATTATTTAATTGTAATACTAGCCATATTATTTTGTTATAACAATGTGTGTGGTCAGGGCCACGCGGGCGCGTGCTGGTGCGTGTGCGTGGGCGCGGGCGGGCTGGTGGGCGCGGCGTGCGGCGCGGACGGCGCGCTACGCCTGTTCGCGCGCACCGACGAGCCGCTCGTGCTCGGCGACCTCGACGAGCAGGAGGAGGGGCTCGCCACCGGAGAACATCATGTAAATTTCTTCTAATTACCTAGAATACAAAGCCGACATAACTGACAGATGTAAAGAGTTTCTCTTACACAAACGAATCGTTTATCCTTTTTTCTAGGCTCCGGTTCCCGGATTACCAGGATTGGTGATGCCAACAAAAAAGACAATAGGCGCGGAGAAAGCGGTAAGTACGAAAACAAAACGATGTTACCATTCATTGTATCATGTAGTTATCTGTGAAGGAGATGGCGACACTGTCGATAATGGAGCCAGCTGATTGGCAGACGCTATGACATTCCATTATGACAGCTGTGCTTTCAACTTTTCGCCATTTTATAGAAAATTTGTATGTCTCCTGCAAATACAAATGTTGATGTATTTGTCCAGTAGTGGGCAGACAAAGGCCGATGATGTATTTGTGAATTCGACTCATATTAAAGAAAATGTAGTTACTTCATTAGAACATACGATAAAATCGGTGTGCTGTAGGCGGATTCGATACTGGAATGCCTGTCCGTGGGTGCGGAGTACGAGCGCGAGGCGGCGGCGCGCGGCCAGGCGGTGACGGTGCCGCTGCTCATGGCCGCGTACAGCTGCACCACCGCGGAGGATTTCCTATTAGAGACACTTAGGAAAATACGCTCCAGGTAAGACTAAGAATAGAACAATCTGTCTTATCTTTTTTGTGTCTGTCGTCAAATCGAACTGTGTTACTGAGGCACTCAGAGTCGCGATGGCAGATCGCCATTATCGTACATACATTTCTATGAGACATCATCACAAAACTATATAGGTCATCGTTTAATAGTAGGGCAGTAAAACCTAGTAATACAAAAATCTTTTTTTTTTATCTGGCTTGCATCTTTTTTTAAATACAGTGATCTAGAGGAGGCGTTGCTCCTACTTCCGCTGAGCGCGGCGGGCGAGATGGTCCGGCTAGTGGGGTCGCTACTGTCGCGCGCGGGCGGCGAGCACGCCGAGCTGCTGGCGCGCGCCGCGTGCTTCCTGCTGCGCGTGCACCGCGCGCCGCTGTTGGCCGACACCAACCACCTGAAGCACCTCATACAGATCCAGGCGCGCGCGCACATGCGCATCAATGAACTGAGAGTTAGTACACTTATAAAACAATAATACATTGGTTACTTTTCTTATGTATTTCTCGCTTTTAATATTTTGTAAAATATTGTAACTGAGTAACTTTGACTTTCTGATAAAAACTTTTTTCTTATCTCTTATTTTGTATTAACTTTTATCATCAACTTCTTACTAAAAGTTGAACTTAGAACTAGACAGATATTAAAATGACTTTCTCGACTCAGTTGATATTTATAAGTATTAGTGATTGGTGACGTGTGTGTGCGGTGCAGGACATGGTGGGGTACAACGTGCACGCGCTGCAGTGGGCGGCGCGCGCGGTGGAGGCGGGCCGCAGCGAGCAGCTGTTCCGCGCGGCGGTGGGCGAGAGCCGCGCGCGCCTCGCCCGCGCGCGCCGGGCACACGCGCGCAAGCGGCCCATCGTTACCATCACTTAGATATACGAAATATATACATTATTATGATGTATTGTTTTTTTTTATATCCATCCAATCCTCATTTTAAATAGTTTCACTTAGTTTTGGTGTACAAAAAACTATGTGACGATTTGTTTCACTATGTTAATGTTGGTTTTGAGTATAGAAAAAAAAAACACAAACAGATATCTGCTATAATTTATTTGTAAAAAAATATTCTACTCACTACATAGCCAATATATCAGTTAAATTTTTAATAATTTAAGTTTCCATCCCTGCGTAAGTCACATTATTTATCATCTATACAACAATAATTAATGTTTATTTCACAATGAGTATTCCGGCCACTCGTCTCGCTACATCGCTCACATAATTTATGCTGAAACTTACATTTAAACACATAGTCACATAATTTGACAACAATCAATAAATTTAATGGTCCTTCAAGCTTACTGGAAAGTAGACTTTACACTATGTACGAGATATTCCTATGCGAAATTAAAACTTACACCTTATACCAAGTACAGGAATCTGTCCTATATACTCTCTTTGCGTTGGGTAGGATTTTTAGTTTCACAGAATTCTTCATATATTTAATAACCTCCATGTCTGCGCGAGCGCTGGCAGCTGCGCGGCGACGTCATCAATACAGATATACGAAAATATGCAATAGACAAATGAGCATCTCTGGGTACTGTCAGCCCCTCGCGCAGTGTTACAATAATTGACATTTCAGCTTTTCTGTCAAGTGCGTACAACCCTCGCCATTACTTATCACAATGTTATTGCTTCTCGAAAACACAACTACATTCTCAAGCATATCACATTTGGACTAAAACATTTTCAACATTTAAATGAGAGATAGAGAACCTTTACATACGTACAATGAACAAAGGAGGTCACAGAGTTCGCCTGTCAGTCTTTAGCCCTTGAAATTCGTCAAGAGGACAATATCGTAAGATACTAAAGCCAATATTTCAGCATAAATTATAAATAATTCCCAACAGAAGGGGTACTGACCGCGGATGGGAGAAACGTAATCGACAAACGCATGCATGTTAGGGCGTAAGCACACACGACACAACCGGTTTGTTAGTAACTTAACGATATACATTGTTCAGCAACTCTTCGTATCGGTATATCCACAAAGTAACCTACAAATAATAAATAAATCGAATGGAAGATAGAAAAACGTACATTACCTAACGACACGTGGCCTGCAACGATTCAATACACCGAACACCAACAAATATCAAATCAAAGGTTTCCGATAGTAATTCACGTAAATGTAGATTTAAAACTAAATAGGCGTCACTTGAACGTCCCAATTTAAAACTAAAAGTACGTAACTAAGAAAAATGTACACGGTTATAATTAATAATCGAACAAAAAAAAATAATACTGTATCACTGCAAGCAGCAATGTTAGTGGAGAATGGATACTAATTGCACGATCACAAGAGCAGACTAACGTCAATGGGTTCATGTTTCACTATATGGTCTTAATATTAATTTCACAGATCCAATAAAATTATATATGAAACTTCACAAGTATTGAGAGAGCCGATGAGAGAGCGTTACACTAAGATTATTGTCTATGCGAAATATCACGCGGACGATTTAAGCAATAAAATAATAACACGACGACAGATAACGTACAGCGATGAAAAAAGAATAAATAATCTCAAAATTTTAAAGCTATTCAAAATACGATCTCGACGCGCGTTACACGAAAATACATTCATTATTCTCACGATACAACGCACGAACTGACAGCTAAGAATATAATCACATGAAATTAAAAAAAAAATTAAATCGATATCTTGTGATGATGTTACTATTACGAATTTGGTTACCGAGTTGACAGTTCACGTCACAATTGCACTGACAGCTGTCAAAAGTAACGTAAGCGCGCGCGGTGTTTAGCTGCCACAGCGAGCCGGCGCTCGGATGAGCAAGGTTACTAAGTTATCACAATGTCTCATAGACTGTGCATTTTACTGGCCCGTGGGGGGTTCAATAATAATAAATAAATTACGTACTAAATTAAGTAAAGACGTTAAGTAAAAGGACGGGTGAATATGAGTTTCGATAATTATTAAAAAAAAAAAATGTAAAGCGACGCAACGGCCAGTTTCAAAATAAACTTAACGTAAATGCCCCTCGCATTGGGCGAGTACACACTGACCGACATAATGCCACGATAGTTTGGTTCGGGATGCTTACCCAAGACGTCGAGTAAGATCGTTCCTACTTCGACAGTTAACCTAAACCACTATCCTATAGAACAACGCCAAAACATACTGTTACAACATTTAAAAAAAACTCGAAAATGTCCGCAATAAAAGTAGTCGGATAATATCTTTGTTATTGCTTCAATCATCATTAATTACACTACAATCTGTACCTTAATATTTAAATACAAGAAGATTCGCGAAAAATATATAATATTTAGAGAGACTCACTTGTCATTATTGCTTCGTAACAGATCAAATTCTTATTCTAAAATACTCGAAGGGAAACGTATGCAATACTTACATCTTAAATACTGACCGAAATGGGAAATAAATTAGATGTTATAATAATTTTAACAGCTCGATATGAGCGCGGCTACTTAGCTTAGTACAATATTTATACAATAACTTACGTACGAGTCCTACAACTAACTGAATACTTCCTGCAATAGGTAACCGTAAATATAATTTCATCAATATCAGAGAGCATTTTAAGGCAAGGCAATACGCTCCCGTACAACCGCCTCCGAACACGCACACATACAAATATGCGATGTACATGTAAATAAACCTGTCAATTATATGCATTTACAGCTGCATTGTACGCAATTTATCTTCCCTCAATACAACGATGACTGATAAAAATTGACCGATTTTTATATGACATTTGCTTAATAAAACATACTTTCGAAATTAGTCGGGTAATAAAGTTCCATAAATACAGTTTAAAAAAATTTAGTCACTGGTTTTCGTGTAAGACAAACTATTAAGTCGTTATTAAAAATCTGAAATTTATAAATGATAAGAAAAAAATGGCGGCAGCAATCCGAAAAATCGGTCGATTATTTCCACAAACAAAATTTTCCGTTACAACTTTCGCGCCAAAATTTGTAATCTGTTAACTGTCATTAAAAAGTATTACGTTTAAAAATCTTATAATCATATGAATTAGATATTGAAATATACGGAAACTTTAAAGGTGGTCCGATGTTCTAATTCTGTGTCATTCTGCAATACTTATAACCTAAGGTTTTCACAGAAACAGTCATTTTATTCTCAGAGTATGTTGTTGTTGACATGTCCAGATGTTACGTCTGTAGAAACCCACAATAAACAATTTAAGGCGCACTAACAATTGAAAGTAAGTTTAGAACATCGTAAACTATTGTCTTTGAGACACTGGCCTTTTTATCACTACTGGATATTTATATATTAAACTGCCACTCAGTGTCATTAAATGATAAATAAGGGAAGTTAATGTAGATAACGCAAATCTAAACTAAGGGACGGCGTAATTGATCATTAAATGATACCACCGCAATGTATCCCTCAGTTTAGATTTAAAAGAAATCGACACTAAGGGTCTTCATTAACAGATTAAGGATACTAAGCAGCAGTGAGTGTGGCAGTCGAATTATTTTTTTTTAAATACATGTTTTACACCAATTGTACAAACTATGAACAGCCTATTTAATATTGCTTACAGGTCTCAATAATTATTCGACATTCTGAAATATTCTCATGACAAATGGATGACATACTTATGGTTAATAAATTAAATAATGCCATAATTAAAGAAAAATAAATACTGATCGAATCCAGGTTACATCTGTTCAATTATAATTGAAACAATCATATTATTCTTGTACAGTCAGCAACAAATTAATACATTATTGACTCTTGCACAGTGTTGACACAATTATTATTATAAAGTAATTAATGAAAAAAAAGTTAGCTTCTATCTTTATTTTTAGATCATTTAAAATTATGATGAAATTTAATTGTATATGTCCACAAAACTTGAGCGAATTTGTAGCTGACTGTACAAACATACAACGTTGTACACATTCTTCACCGTAAGTTTCCACTCCCATACTTTGGCGGTAGTGTTAACTCACGTTTATACGACAGCAGCAGACAAATCAATCTTTAAATAGTTTTTAACGTTTGATATATGTTTTTATTTTTATTTCATTTTATAAATTCAACAGCAATTTGTATGTATATAATGCAGTATTATTCAATTTATACAATATGTTTACTGCTGTCAAGAATAATGTGTACGGACGTAAATCAAAAATTTACGATGTGACTGAGAGTATGAGAGAGTGATAGGGCTAACATACTTCATTTTTTTTAATGAACCGGTATATCATTTAATCTGTGGTCACAGTGAGGCATGTCATTGGCTGCGTATTT
>JAODUI010000002.1:5591994-5603668 GCA_027563995.1 Papilio gigon
GTACTGACACCGAGTTACACGTGAGTTAAGCCGTTTTATAAGTAGTATAGTGAAATGTCTCACGAAAGTTTTAATAGCCCTATACCTAACTAAACCTATGACTTAGGCCGGTTGTACTGTAAACCGTATGATCGGACCTTTAAGACTAAGTCTGGATTTGCAGGTTACCGCCAACACTTGGAGATAGCAAGGTTCGCCATTGGATACGTCACGGAAGACATCCTCTACTAATCTACATTACTACATTACATTAATTACATTAAACATTTTCCTGGTAAAAAATAATATAGTGTAATACCAACATTTTAAAATTATTAATAACAAATGAATATACGCGTATATTGAAAAATACACCTTTACCATTGGCTCATATCGCATTTTATCGTTGAAAACAAAATAACAACACGTCTGTTATCAGAGGAGGAGGATTGAATTATGTACCAGTCCGGACAAGATTATAAATTGTATTGAAATGACACGCGTATCGACGCCGGGAATTTCCCCTTGAGATCTAAAGATACAAGGCTTGCAACAATGGTAACATGAGCGATAAAATGCAACAAAAACTTCATCTTTGACCTGCTCTTTACTCTACGGAGGGTACATCTCTGTCAGCCGTCGTATTTGAACCAACCCTTACGCGATATCTCTCTCTCTCTCGAAGAGGATATCTCTTTCACACAATTCATCTACCTTACTAGCCTTTTTATTTAATTTATAAATTCTCTGATAAAATAATAGTAATTTTAAACAGTGTATTCATATGACAGGTCACAAAACAACGACAGTTTTGTACTATACAGTACCCCATCACAGATAAAAATTGTAACATGTGTCGATTTAGAAAGTATTTCTACTTAAAAAAAAAAAAAAAACAGAAGTCGGGGTTATTTTCCGTCTCCGACCGGTCGTTCTCTTCATTATATAAAAGGCCATGGTTTTCCAAATGACTAATTTGACGTGGGCTCAGTTATGTTTACACTAGTTAGTTGTTTACATCGATATCATTGTGCATACATAGTTCTATAATTACAAACATTATACTGTCGAAGATAAGATCAAAAACAATATTATATTGACTTATTGTAATATGTTTAAATACATTATACAAAATAGATTATTAACACCTCGATACGTAATAGAATTACATAAATACAAAGGGAAGAAGAAACTTTGAGAAAATCATAAATACAGGCAACACCTTTATTCCTCTCTAAACTGTAGTTATATTATAATGTAAAATTAACATACATACGCAAAATTATAGAGTTTTAAATAATCATTTGCTGAACGGTATACGATCGTAGGTAAATAAAAAGCGAATTTCTTCGACCGTACATAGAACTTGTGCACAATAACAAGATTTTTATATCACATGGTAGAAAATTATAGTAAATGTTTTATGAATTATAAAAAGTTGCATATTGAAATAAACTATAATAGTAAAGGTTGTTTGCTCTGGCGCGAGGTGACAAGCGTATGGGTGAGGTTAGTGAAGTGCAATCAATTTCCTAAATAATAATACCGATACAATAACATTTTCATTTCTCTGATTCTTTACAAAAAAAAACAATGGTAATAGTACGTTTTGTACTGGCTTTTCGGCAATAAGACTTCATGGTTAGGTGTTTTATATAATACAAACTTAATCATTTAATAAAAAAAAAGTGAAATTTCAGGTTTTAGATTTATCAAAAACGGACATCGATTCCATACCATTGGACGCATTCAGAGGTCTAGTGAACTTGCAACAAATAGATTTGTCCGGCAACAAGTTTGTGAACGTGCCTGAAAGCCTGAGTATAGTTGGAAGTACGCTTCAATACCTCACATTCAACAATAATCCTATTGTTGAACTCAACGATGACAGCTTCGTTGGTAAGTTGCGTAAATTATTACCAGCAACTCTAACATTGACACCGTCCCTCGACACTCTGAGTACAGCGTAAGAAGTGTTGTTAATTAGTGTTGCTAATATGTACCATTAGTGCTGATAACGTAACTCAGCTCTTTAATTAAAAACTTCTATTTAGTAAGGTCAACATTATATTGCAAACATAATAGAAAACTTAAGACCAAACACGTTACAATTTCCCAATTTTACCGAACCCTGTTTCGGGACCTTATTTTAATTTATTTTTATTTATTTATGAAGAATTTAAATATAGATTAATAATAATAGACTAATTAAAAATAGTAATATATTAAAAGAAGAACAGAAACAGGTGACTTAAAAACAAACAGATGTTACGTAAAAATTTTTTGTATGACAGGCCGGGATGTAGTAGGGGTCCATCAAAACGATGTATCATTTCGCGGCATTACACGATAAAGTCATTAATAAATACGCATTGACAGATGTACAGATAATAAAAATAAATACTGGACACCGATACAACGTTCCTTTTTTTTAAAAAAAAAACAACTGACGAAATAAAAAATACAGGCCACGTGCATTTAAGTCACAAATAATAGAGGTGCATGGAAAAAGAAAACACTCTTAGTTAAAAAAGTATACATAGACTAGACGTTATTGACGCATAATTAAAAATATATCAACATATTACTAATTTTGACAAAAGATAATCAAACCGTACGATTATTTACGTCGAATTATTTAATCAAGCACCATCTATGTCTGCCTGTGGCTGGGTTGCTTTCCCCAATGGCTTCTAAAGTATTGGTATTCCGCCATAAATATGCGTATCGGATTTTTTTTTATTTCGATACTTTTAACATGAAGTTTGTACAACGCGGAAGTGACTGTGTAATTGAGTTAACGCGTGTACAAAACCGCGTCGATACAGATAAAATCAGATGTAATCGTTACATCGTACCTATTCATACTAATACTGTAATGTAACTTGAAAAAAAATCTATTTTGATGTAAAGAATTAACTCTACTACTGGACGTATTTAAAAAAAAAACACCCTTAAAAAGCTACATTGTTACTGATTAACATGGACTTTATTACTAGATTTTTTTTTGTATATACCGCTAACGAAATCTTGGGCAAAAGCTATCCTCTATAATTCATACAATGCTTTACACGCTAGTATAGTATGCTCGGTAAGTCGTCGCCTCAGGATATATTGCACATTATTGAAAACAATGCGTATTTTGAAACAGGTCTGAGTAATCTATTAGAGCTGGAAGTCGGCGAAAATAGTTATTTGGAAGAAGTCAAGAGGGGTACGTTCACACCACTTAAGAAGCTGCGAATTCTACACCTCTGTCACAATCCTAACTTGAGATACATCAGTCACAACGCGTTCAGAGCTTTGAAAGATAAATGGACATTGAAAGAGGTAAAGATGAAAGTAAATTTTTTTGATAATTTTTTATATCACAATTCCAGGTAAGCTTTCCTAGCTTATGTTAGGATATGGTTCATGACAATAGTCGAATGTTGAAATTAGAACCCATGACAGCTACTTCAATACTCTTAACCATTAGGCTATTAGTGCTTCTACATTATACATACGTTCTCAATAAAAAAGCACTACATAAAATATTTTTACATCCTCAGAAGTCATTTAACTACAACAGGACCACTTGAATTTAAAGTTAAAAGTAGTTAGTAACAAAGTTGTCAAGTCTGTACACTCCATTTGCATTAAAAGATGTCAATATGTAATAGCTCTATGTGAATACATTACGAAAACTATGTCTAGAACTGGACAGAAAGTAAAATCAGCAGTTATATAAGATCGTTTTGATTGAGATATAAAAAAAAAATATAACAAGGTAGCACATAATAGTATATGTTAGTGATTTAATAATCATTACCCATTATTAAGATGTATTAACAAAGATTAATTTTATCTTACAATCACATGAAATCATAAAGTATGTCTAACATGATTTGGCCCACTTAGGAATGCTAACACGACAGCTTTATAACTGGGTCATCTGTGTAATCATTTTATGCTTATTTTTGTATCACTCGATACATTGCAAAATTTATGAATGTGGCCTCCTTGGCAATAATTATAAAAAGTTTATACAGTATGTTCTTTATCTCTTACAGGTATATATAGATGATAACAATTTAAGTGAATTATCAGCGGATCTAATGCCATGGAGCAAGTTAAAGATTCTAGGAATGACTGGCAACAGTTGGCTTTGTAATTGTGACCTTGCCGAGATCATAACCAAACAGGAGGCGGGGACTAAATTTAAAGATGGAGATATCCCATAGTAAGTTGAATCATCTTAATGTATAAAGCGAAAACTTTGTACTTCTTTTGAAAGAAATTGAACAAACAGATTAACATCAGAGTTGACACAGAATTAGTTTGTAGAAGTGCATAAAGCTAAACAAGCAAAAAAAACTTTGATTATAAATTATTTAAGAATATCAAACAATCATTACTAACTTCGATACTATATTATGAACACAGATATATGTAATATCATAAATACAAACTAAACTTTAAATTTACACAATAAGTATTATAGTACATATTAAAATTACAAGCTGAGATAAGACTGAATAATGCTTTAGAAAGTGACACTAATAAATTGTATTAACTGTAATCAATTAATAATCTTATTTACAGTTGTGCAGCACCAATGAAATATGCGGGAACTTATGTGACAAATATATCTATGGCCTTTTGTCCAACATTTGACACAACATTCGCAAACAAACGAGGATTCTCCATATCAAATTTAAGACCTAAACATGTTCTATGGAGTATATTTGGTGTAGCCGTAGTTGTCTGCATTGGAATGTTGGTAGGATTGCTTGTGAACACAATCAAGGCTTTCTATAAGAAAAAACTTCAGAGCCAACCTATCCGTTACATCAACCTACACTCCGATACAAGCTATGCTTGAGAAATACATTTCTATAATAGTTTGTGTAAGCTTCATATCTTACTCCAATATAGTATTGATTAGAGAAAATATTAAAATGTTACTACATATCATTGGTTAGTTGTAAGAATAAAATTGCAATTAATCATTGTTTTATTGAAACTCACCTCTTTTGAACCGGAAAGTGAACTTGCATACTGAAGAAATTGTTCTAGGAGCCTTTCTGATTTGTGAGTTAATTCTCTAAATGTGTGAAATTCATCAAGTTTGTGTGCACAACTCCCACAGATCACCTGTGGCAGCATATCTTCAGCTGATACCTAAAATTATCATATGTCATTAATTCATATACATTGATTTCGAAACTTCACAGTCATTCCTACAGATGATGTGGCCAGTGACCTTTCGCAAGTATAATCATAGATGGTGAGTCATTGCTAGTCAATCTGATAAAACATCATATAGCAATATCCTGCTACCTTTGCTTAATTTAGATGGGAGACAAGTTAAAGATAACACTGTATGAGTGCAGTCCCCCACACTATTTGTGTCTAAATATAGAGAATATTGCTTCCGAAAATAGCAATATGTATGTATGTATGTGGTTAAAATGAGAATATGTAGAAAGCAGCATTAGGTTGGGGGACGTCTAAGAGGCGACGGAGAAGTGACGGTGCGGGGCCGGGGCAGCATAGCAGAGCGCGATCATCTCCGCGCGCTCCTTTGTTATCAGCGGCGACTGATACAGCGTCCGCCACCCGCCTCGCCTATCACTTCCAAGAACGACATTAGTCATGCACTCGAGCACTCGACGCGTGGGCCGTAATATGATATCACAATGCGAAAATATCCAACACCCGCGAGAAAGTTAATGGCGCTTATCAGTATCCACAATCTCTTACGCTTAGACTAAACTTTCACACGAGAAAACGGCATCTTCTTAGCGGTAAAAGATAAAATATTACTCAATAAATTACCATTATTGATAAATATGTCGTTATCATCTCAGATAGATGTGATTTATCCTTATCACGATCGAATATTGGAAGTTTAACATCACTGCAATTATCGCCACAGAATGATAAACAAAGGCGACACACTGAATGGAACTTCGGCGGCAAATTACACATATTTAGAAATCAAAATAGAGAAACGTAATCACAACGAAAGAAAACATTTAGAAATAAATCTTTTAACTAATATAAAAATTAAAGTCTTGATGAAAATATAACTCAGCATGCGATGGTGTAGAATACATCACATCGCGATTGTCAACCAAACGTACGATCAAGCTACACACACACAGAAACACCCCATTGTTTACGGTACACTGATTAATGCGCGTGTATGCGCATGCTTGTGGCGCTAGTGTTCATAAAGTTGACGTACTGATAAAATGATAACATTGTCAAATGATTTCTGCTATCAGTAATATAAATATTAAGATTTCTACACGGATGCAGGGTCCACATTCTGAATGTATCGTTAATTAATCTTTTAATATCTCCTTTAAAAATAGAACTTGCTTAAAAATTAACTAAACCACTTTTTCCCATTAAATCTCAAACTGACATACAATGCAGACCCAGAACCTCAATTTTTTTGAGGGTATCAGAAATTATTACAAGGAAATGGATATACTATCTCACATATAATTATTTTTATGGGATACTGTACGATTAGATTTTATATTTGTAATGAAGAGCAATATTTCAACCCAATCTTTTTGTTCATAGTTTATTTGTGTTTAAACATAATTGATGAGTTCGATTTTGAATTAGGGATTAATGATTTTGAAAAAAAGGGCCAAAAAAATAATACAAAAATTGGAACTTGGTTTTTCTTTCTTATTATCAATGTTTATGTAGATTTTTTCGTACACAAAATACCATCTTTATTTCATTTGTGAAATTGTATCTCCTCACTTGCTGTTGTCTCGTTAAATTAAATTTATTTGTATAGTTTGAAATTTGAACAAAAGTAACCATTACTAATTACCAAAATCTGTACATTTTTGACATTAATAACAGCCAACGTTAGCTCACGTTGTGTGAATTATTTAAGTCTTATTTACTTTTGCCTTTAAAATAATTAAAATGTCAAGCAATGTCTAGTGTCATGCTGTCACGACACGTCAGTTTCTGTTTTCCAAACAATAGATCATGAATATTATTGTTTCGTTTTTAATTCCAGTATAGAAGGACTGAATAACAATGTGATACATTATAATTGCGTTAATTTTTAAGTATACTGTGCATGTTTAGTTGAATTTATTGTTACAAAAATGAATAATGATAATGGACCGCGTCAAGAGGAACCTGCAAGCGAAACCACATCAGACACAGCGCAATTAATAAGCGATGAAGCTAGCACATCTAACTATACTCAACTGAATAGATCAGTAACATTTCAGGTGTTTTTATTATACTTTTACTCCATGTCTGAATAAATTGTGTTCTACTCATTTCAGTTGACACTTTACTCACTTTTGTTCAAAAAAGTATTCGTGTTTAGTGTTAAATATCTCTTATCTTATAAAAAAAAAAACTATTACAGATATTCTGTGCATGTTTCGTCTAGAAAATAACTACATGTTATATAATAAAGTATTTTTTCTTTACTTAGCATTCCGATGATGATGAATTAAATGGTAGCCATGGTGTCAGAAGAAGACAGCCAGTTCAAAAAATTGAACCCGGTTCGATGAATATACTCTCTGCTAAATATGAGGTAAGTACAGGTTAGAAACCACTACAATTTTCCTTATAATAAACTTTATAATTAATATTTTAATCATCTTTTGTATATAATACTTATTGAATAATTATGACATATTACAGAGTTTGGACTATGATACATGTGAGAACCATTTACTTCTTGATGAAGAACGTAAAAGAGGTTATCCATTTATTGTATGGAAGGACATTGCTCGCTGGTTCGTTATCCTACAGATTGGAATTGTTACAGCTCTCATCGCTTTTGTTATTGATATATGCATAGAAGAATTCTCAAGAATAAAATATAAGCAACTTAAAAAATGTATCCTTTTAAATATAATTATAATTTCTAATAGCTTACAAACTACGGAAAAAAAAGGGAAATCTTTATATCTGATATGTTCTACAGAATCCAAAAGGTATCTTATAATTTTGACATGATTATGTTTATCAGTATTATTACTTGAATATACACTATACAACTACCTTACATTACTAAGGAGTCAATTGATGTGGAAAGCAAAGATTGAATGCTGTGGAAGGCATTATAGAATCCCTATATCCAGCAGTGGTCCGACAAGGTTGATGCTATGATAAAATGGCTACTAACCCACGTGCCAGCGATATTGGCTGCACTGAAATAATTGCTAACAAAGTGTTGCCTAGGTCAAATTAAAAACGGGCAGTATTTGCAATTGGTGACTAATACATAATAGTGAATAATCTATTCCTTAGTAATCAACAGCTGTAGACATCTATGTACTGGAAGATAAATTATACATACCATACCTGCTGTGGGTATTGTCAAATATATGTATAGTATTTTTTGGGTCAGTGCTGGTATCGTATGTCGAGGTGATAATGTTATCTTAATTATAAAATATTAGATAAATATATACCTTAGACAATTTAAATTGCTACATAGCAACATTTCTCAGTTTATCTATTTGTTAATTCTATTGTAAATTATTCATTTGTAAAAGCATATAGGAGATATTGTGGCCTATGTCCAGCAGTGGGCAGATATAGCTGATGATGAAACCATGTTTGTGCATTAACTGACTTACTTAGACTGCATTAATGGTACTTAATAGTCCCTTAGTTTAGATTTTTTAAATCTAGACACCCAATTAGTAACCATCTATGAGTATAACTTTTTTAGCTGTAAAGCTAAGAAGTTCTGAGCTGGTATTAGACGGTCTGACCAATGTTTTATCTATTTTGTCATTTGTTATTGTATCTTCGTAAAACTGCAACAAACGGAAATTTAGTTCTATTTAAATGAAGTGTGCTATCTCATGCAGTTTAGGTATTTCATTCAATATTGGTGCTATCTCATTGTCATTATATTGACATTGCTGTGTTTATATATATAAATATTTATGTGTACAGCCAGTGGCGGCGGGGAGTGGTATACCACAAGTGAAATGCTACCTGAATGGTGTCAAAGTGCCGAGAGTGGTCCGCATCAAGACACTGGTGGTGAAGGCGGTTGGTGTCATCACTGCTGTGGTCGGAGGATTGGCTGGAGGAAAGGTATGTTGCTTCTTAACTGTTGAATGTCTATTTTAGTGACTTAACCTTCTTACTATTTACTTGACTTTAAAAAGTTTTTTTTTTTTTATAAATAAAAATGAAAGAACTCAAATCGACCTTCAAAATCTTTCTTACTCTTGCCTAACGCGTGGTTTTAGGAAGGTCCCATGATCCACAGCGGGTCGGTAGTAGCAGCGGGGATATCGCAAGGAAAGAGCACGACGTTCAATAAAGATTTCAAAATATTCCATTACTTCCGCGAGGATCATGAGAAGAGAGATTTTGTGTCTGCGGGCGCGGCGGCGGGCGTGTCCGCGGCTTTCGGGGCACCAATTGGTATGTTTTATATTAATATAGAAGCTTTAATCAATAATGTCTTATAGATATTCATATAATAATTTTTTTATTCGAAGCGTGTGTATATTTGAAGCCTAATGGTGAAAGGTAGGGCAAGGTTTGAATCTTAGGCCGCTATATTAGCAATCCATACCCTTAACTATTAGGTTATTAATTCATTTTTGTATATTTGAATGTTTATAACAGGTTTAATAGTTTTATTAATAAATTTGTTTTTTCAAGGTGGTGTACTTTTCTCACTGGAGGAAGGAACTAGTTTCTGGAACCAGGCGTTAACATGGCGGACATTTTTTGGTACCGTTGTGTCTACGTTCACATTGAATTTCGCTTTATCAGCGTATCATGGACATCCGGGGGAATTGAGTTACCCAGGTATAATAAATATATCTATACGATAATATACTCGTTTTATGTTTTTTTTTAATTCCCGTGTCAATCTCTAGGTCTATTGAACTTGGGTAAGATGGAACCTTTTCCATTTCAATTCTACGAGCTGCCCGTGTTCATGCTGTTCGGCGCGGTGGGCGGCCTGATGGGCGCACTGTGGAACTACATTAACTACAGGCTGGCTGTCTTTAGAATAAGGTTTTAATTTGATTTGTGTATATATTTATTTATCATCATCATCGTCGGCCTTTGCCCACTGCTGGACATAAGTTTCCGTAGAGCCTTCCACAGTATGCGGTCCCTTACTTTCCACATTCAATTACCAATTATGTATAATATCCAATAATAGTTTGTATCAGAATTATTTCTAAAAACTTACTTACGTTACTTATAAGTAAAATTCATTTTTCTTGTCTGTTGTCTATCCGTCCGCAAGTCCACGTTTGTTCCGAGTAGTCTCAACGAAGTGGCGAGCTACCGCTAGTTTGATACTGTTGGTAGTTCAAACAAGTTAGTTGCGCAGGCACGTGAGCGCGCCGTGGCTGCGCGTGGTGGAGGCGTGCCTAGTGGCGGCCGCCAGCGCCACGTGCGGCTTCCTCATGATGTTCCTGCTGGACGACTGCCGCCCGCTCGGGGAGGACCCCACCAAGAACCCGCTGCAGGTACACACTAGAAATATTTCAATTATTAAATGCTGTAATCAGAGTTAGTCAATTGTTTTTATACTCGTAGGGACTCTTTGTGAACTCTGAGTGTGGCAGTAATGTGTTTTAAGGTTAAACAAGGAATAAATATTTCTAACGGAGTAACAATATAAAGTGACAAGAGCCGAATGGTTAACGGTTACGGATCGAATGGTCGAGGGTTCGAAGCCCGCCTTTCAAATATTGTGAATCATATCATAATATAAGTCTAGAGCTTAGTTGAAATTACAATAGAAATATTAGTAAATGAACGAAAACCTGCTAATATTTTGGTTTAAAAAAAAAGTATGATTTTAGTTATTCTGCGCGGACGGTGAATACAATGCGATGGCCGCGATCTGGTTCCAAACTCCTGAGGAGTCGGTCCGTTCGTTCCTGCACGATCCTATCGGCTCGTACAAGCCGTGGTCGCTGCTCGCCTTCATCGTGTGCTACTTCCTGCTGTCCACGTGGACCTTCGGCCTGGCCGTGTCCAGCGGACTGTTCATACCGAACCTGCTGACCGGCGCGGCCTGGGGCCGACTGCTCGCGATCTTGATACAGTATATGCTTCCTTCAAATGTAAGTATTTAAAATATACATAGACAATATAGATATAAAGCAATTAAAAAATTCTTAAATATACCAAGAAATGCCTTAGTAAAAAAACACAAAAGACAGTCAAGAAACCTTTTTCTTTCGCATAAGGAATAAAGCACATAACATAACCTCACTTTGCGTAGTTACCGTAAATATGTCAATATGAAAATTTATTTTTCAATTTTCTTTTTTAAATTATTTTCAGTATTTTAAGTAACGGTTTTGTGTTAGTTCTGTCTGTTCCCGACTGTATAGTAAGCTTTGTGCAGAGTATAAATCCAGCTAAGTACGCGCTTGTGGGCGCGGCGGCGCAGCTGGGCGGCGTGGTGCGCATGACCATCTCGCTCACCGTCATCATCATAGAGACCACCGGCCAGATCTCTAACGCGCTGCCCATCATTGTCACCCTGGTCGTCGCCAAGTGGACGGGGGACTTTTTCAATGAGGTATGAAAATACTTAACACTTTATGTACAGTAATCCTCCTATACCACGGGATGTTATTCACTCATGAACTGTTCCATCTTTAGGAGTAAAAATTGACGCTAATCCTGGTCGTCTTAATCAAACTAA
>JAODUI010000002.1:5606459-5617308 GCA_027563995.1 Papilio gigon
TTATCATTCTGCCTAATTTACATTCCAGTCTAGCGATCGATATTAGCGCTGGATTACAATTAATAATATTCAACTTTGTTGGAAACCTTTAAATTAAGAAGACAGTAAAATCAGTATTGGATTTGTCAAAAATGCTCACTTATTGCTGATAAACCAAGAATGATTACGTTTGTTTATATTTTTGACATGCGTCAATTATTTTTTGACATAATTTCGTAGACAAAAAATCTTGCACGTTTCATTTTACAATATTAACCTAAAATAGCTATCATTAAATAAAGCGCCTGACAAACATCCCTAACAATACATTTAGTTGCGCAGTAGTCGATTTTTGGGTGTTTCTGGCGGGGCGCGGGTTGATATCGACCTTGTTATTGGTTAATCAGCCGACACTCGCTTCCGCGCCAAAAGTGTATGTGCGCAAACTTTGCCCCACTACGCCGTTTTTTGTTACAGAAGTTTGCCAGCCGTTAGTATAGACTTTCAATTTATTTTCTTTTAATAATAATAATGATCTCACGAAATAAATCTATCGGGGCAAGAATGGTACAATACTTAAACCACGTTTTTTTCTTCATGTCATCATATTCGAGTGATTGTTTGCGGATCAATTAAAAAATAAAGGGTTAGGCAAAGATTTCCATTTGATTTTTTTAAAAGATATTTATTGTATGTCAACATGAAATTAATAAACGTATTACACAGCGAACAAACTTATCAACAAGTTAATTTAATATATTAGATCTAACGTTTATATTAGTCTTACAATAATTACATTAAATAAAAAAAGTTATAAATTGTAAGTCTTCATCAAGCAATCAATCGCTTGCTGGGAATCTTCGAAGTATTGTGGCGCCTCCATCCTCGTGATACCGTAGTCTGGTTCCAGCGCGGGTAACATAATCTTAGTTCTATTGCAAGTAGTGTTTGCTACACTATGGTTCAAATTGTCACCATGGTTATTGTAAATTCGCGGCATAGTTTTGAATGGCTGTGGTGTATGGAAGCGATGTTTTGAATTGTTTGTCATTCTTTTCATCCTGTCAACGTTACTCTTTATTGTCATCAGTGTTTTATGATTTTCGGCAATGTGAAGAAATTCTGTTAAATCCTGTAAGTATAAATAAATTACAGATACTATCTACCTCACTGAAAAAATACTGTAAATAACTGTAAAGTAAAATAAAATAAAAATACCTGCTTTACGGCTTCATATTTTGAAAATATCCATAAATAAGTTGAAAATATACAGAACAGCTTAGTTTCACTGCTGCTAAATCGCAACATGAATTTCAGAATTGGTGGTATGCGATCTCTCTGGAAAATTTATTAGTTACTATTAATTTATTACACCTAGGATGGGCTTTGTTTTTTTTTTTATAAATTTACTAATATTCCTTGTTACCATTCTTGGTAAGCTTGAAAAGGCTTGTGTTAGGATATGTTCCACGACAATAGTCGAATGGCGGGATTCGAACTCACGACCGCTAGGTCGGCAGTCCCTACCCTTAACCACTAGGTTATTGGCGCTTCAAATTCAAATTGTTCATTTAACATTTCGTAATAAAAAAAAATTACTTTGTATATTTTGGGTCCAGTTACTTTATATCTAGCCAAATTGACGAGCACGGCCGCGGCATATTTCAGTACTTCAACGCTGGAGATGGAGCGGTTCATGAACGCCATGTACACGTACACATGACCCGCCACCGAACATGCGTTTTTATGGTACATCATCGGATATACTTCTGTCAATAACTCTGAAATAGAAATTATGCAAATAATATACATTTATTAACTACAGGGACCGATGGGGCCAGAAAGCCATGGAATGGCGGTCACGGACAGTTCGACGCAGCGTTGATAGGCCTCCCGCACGATGGACTGATGACTTAGTCAAGGTTGCGGGAGTGCACTGGATGCGGGCGGCGCAGGCCGGTTATCGTGGCAGTCGACGGGGTAGGCCTACGTTCAGCAGTGGACTACATTAGGCTGATAATGATGATGATGATGATGATGATTAACTATTTAATAGAAAAGTAACCCAGTTACCAAAGGAACATTTCCTACCAAATTCGTAATAATTGTAATGTGAAACAATAAAGTTTTTAATAAAAACAATATTCCAGGTTTATAAAGTGACTTACCCAGTGATCTGAAAGTGCGAATAATAGATTCGATGTCGGACATATTCCGGAGTAGCTCCATGGCCTCCTCATTACGTTCCTTGAGCGACTCCTGCGTGGACTGCAGCGCCCCGCCGCGCCATCTGTTGCGAAGCTCCTCCACCTGGGAGTCTTTGTTGGTCATGCGAACACGATGGCCGCGGAAAAGAGCCTACAATAACGTGTAATGCGAATTTAAAACAAAGCAATACAAATAGTTTTTTATCAATAATAAGTAAAAAAATATACACATTTCAAACCTGAATTTTAGAAGCCGCCCAATTTCGTCTTTGTTCTTCCTTCTGTTTAATCAACATTTCCTTTTGAGTTTCAAATCTCTTTCGCGCTAAAAATCCTCTTATTACAGCCTGTAATTTTATAACGGATTGTCGTTTCTTCAAAAACTCTGAACGTATAGATTTCGTTAATTTCTTTCCTCTCCATAGTTCTTGAATTAATTTAATGTATTTAATGGTGTTATTGTAACGTTTTTTCTCAAGGTGACATCTTATATTCTTTTGCAAGCATATGGCTGCAGCCACTTTACGTTGATTAAGGAGTTCCTTTTGCTTTTTATATCTGTATAGAATTTGTAGGAAGAGAACGGACGACCGGAGTGCTAAGAAACGTTTCCTTTGTATGTAACATCTCACATGAGATTGGATTGTTACGATATTTTGTCTAATTCGCAAGTAACTCAATCTTTGTGACGTAGATAGTTTGTTTAACCTGTAACGTCGTTGTATAGTGATCGTTGCTTGCTTTATTTCTAAATACCGCTTACGCTGAATGTACATGCGTATTACTGACTGGATTATTTTAATTTTCTTCCTGTATTTTAAATAATCAGTGTAACAACGCTGGATAATGTCTCTACTTTTCTTGTTAGATCGGTACCAATTTTGAATCTTCACAGCCGACTCTTTTTGCTTTAAATATAGCTGTCTTAGACGTTTCCCTGTCGCGTAAGCTTTAAATGCAGATTGTATTATAGTACAGGACATTTTAATTTTGAGATATTTTTTTCGCTCTTCACGCATTAGACGGTTAGCTCGGTATCGTGTTTGGATAACGCGTGTTGCGTTTTTCAATGTATTGTATTCGTTTTTACATACACTCATTGATGCAATAGATCGATATCGCCTTTGTATGATTATAGTTGATTTCCGTAATTGTTCATAATACTCCCTCTGGCGGCACATATCCAAAACACTTCTATACCACGACTGTATTTTGATAACGGAATTTCGTAATTGTAAATAATTTGTTTTTTCTATCTTCATAATTTGATACGAGCGGTAATATTTTTGTATTTTGATAATTGAATTTCGTTGTAAAAGGTAATTACTCCTTTCCTTTTTCATATCTAAATATGCTCGCAGACGTTTTTGAAGTACAACACAAGATGTCTTAATTTTTACGTACTCTGATCTTGCAATGCGCATTTGTAATTTTGCTCTATAGTGTATTTGAATGATAGTTGTTGCTTTTTGTAAATTTTTATAATCATTTTTACAAATTCTCATTAATAAAATAGATCGATAACGGTTTTGCAATGTTATAGCCGCTTTCCTAAGTTGTTCAAATTCCCTTTTTTTTTCGCGCATTAATATAAGACTTTTATGCCAAGTTTGTATTTTAATAATGGCGCTTCTTAACTGTAAATACTTAATTCTCATTGTCTTTGTGATTTGATATGATCGGAAAAATTTTTGAATTGTTATAGCAGAATTTCTTTTCAATATATAAATTGATCTTTCTTTCTTCATAATTATATAGGCTCGAATGTGTCTTTGAATGATAATACATGATGTTTTAGTTCGCAAATAGTTCGTCCGCTCTACACGCATTTGCATCTTAGCTCTGTATCGTTTTTGTAAAACAATTGTCGCGTTTTGGAATTGTTCGAAGTCATTTTTACAAATTCTCATTAACTTAAGAGCTCGATAACGTCTCTGTACGATTATAGCTGCATTCTTCAATTGTTCAAATATTTTTTTATCATTTCGCATTTTAATGATATTTCTATACCAATTTTGTATGATCATAGCTGAATTTCGTGAATTTAAATACTCTATTCTTACCTTTTTAGCTCTGTATTGCGCTTGTATAGTTATTGTTGCTTTTTGCAATGTTATAAATTCGTTTTTACAAACTCTCATCAGAAGTACAGCGCGAAAATGTCTTTGTAAAATTATAGTTGCATTTCTTATTTGTGTAAACTGATTTCTGTAGCGACGCATTGTTATAACACTTCTATACCAAGTTTGTATTTTGATTACTGAATAACGTAAATGTATATAATTCATTCTTTCTGTCTTCGCGATCTTATATGAACGGAAATATTTTTGTATTGTCACTGTTGAACTACGTAGCCGGTTGTACGTGGCACGTTCATTCTTCATAGCTATATATGCTCTAATGTGTTTTTGAATAATAATACAAGAAGTCTTCATTATCATATACTTTGATTGTTCCGCTAGCATTTGTTTTTTCGCCCTGTATCGTGCTTGTAAAACAATAGTAGCTTTTTGTAATTTTACGAAGTCGTTTTTACAAATTCTCATTAATACAAGAGCTCGGTAACGTCGCTGCAAAATTATAACAGCATTTCTGATCTGTCCAAATTGTTTCCTAACTTGACGCATTTTTATAACACATCTGTACCAATTTTGTATTTTAATAATTGAATTTCGTAAATGTAAATAATTTATTCTCATTTCTTTCGCGAGCAGATACGAACGGAAATATCTTTGAATTTTCATAGCAGAATTACGTTGTGAGAGGTAAGCTGACCTCACTTTTTTCATTGTTAAATATGAGATAATGTGCTTTTGAATTGTGATAATTGCATTTCTCATTTTCAAATAGTTTTCTTTGTCTTTTAACATTTGTTGTTTGGCTTTCACTCTTCTTTGTAAATTTATAATTAAATTTTTACAACGAATATATTTTGAACGACATATTTTCGCTCTGATCACAGCTTGGATCTTTACAGTTGTCTGTTTTAAAACCAAATATTTATGTCTCGCTTCTCTCATTTTCAATAAGGCAGTAAAACGATTTTCGATTGTGGTGACTGATTTTTTGTAAGCTAGAAATTGTCGTCGTTGTTTTACCATTCTGTAATAACTTTGAATGATGATGATGCTATTTATTTTGACAGCTAACAAACGCATCTGTTCTCTCATTAGCAACTTGCCTTTATACTTATCTTGGACGTATGCGACGGACTTTTTAATACGTATGAATTGTCTTCTTTCAATAAAGCATCGGATTATGCTCTGTATAACAATTATATTTTTTATTGTTTTTTGGTAACGTCTTCTGTAAATCCAACTTTTGACATAAGCTTGAATTCTCCTCGCCGCCTGACATCTTTTCTCGGCTCGTCTCAATTCCAGCATTTTTAGAATCTCTCTCGCTTCTCTTATCTTTTTAACACCGTAATACCAATCTTGTATTATTTGTATACTTCTTTTCATTTTCTGGTACCGGCTTCGATATAGCCATCTACGGAAGTATTTCTGTATGATGATGGTCGCGTGTGTCAATTGTTGCATTTTCAGTTCGACCATGCGGTTGTATTGTATTCTCCGCCACCATATTTGAATCACAGCCGCCGCGTTATTCAACTTCTCTCGTAACGCCTGTTCCTTTTTCTTTCGTTCTAGCACAACAGCGTACTTCTTTCTCCACCATACCTGTATAACATTGGCCGCTTTCATAAATAACGGTGCACGAAACACATGTATGAGCTGCCAGAGTAAAGACAATGTCTTCTCCCTGTGTCCGTCTGCGATATCGGTAGCCTTTATATCTCCAACAATAATAAAATTTGCTTCTTTCAATGCATTCAGAGTTACTTGTACGTTATGTATTTTCTGTAAACGGGATATAGGCGGAGTCCGCAACTGACTTAACAAGCCGTTCTTCATTAGAATTACTTCCATGACCTTGGTCAATCTCACTCCATCTCGAATATCCACAGCGATGTTATGCACAGCGTATTTATATTCATCTAAGTAAGATTGTTTATGGCACACAACGTAACCGAGAGGACGTAAATGTTTGGTGATATCACCTATACCAGCAATTAACTCCCTCGTGAACCGTAGAAGAATCTCACGACTATCTTTGCACACGGCGTTTCTGCGGAACAAGCAAGGATCGTGGGGTATCAATTTTTTCTGCTTCGCTTGATCCAGAAAGAACACCAACATGAAGAACTTTTTTAGAGTAAACTTTTTAATAGCTTCCATATAAGCTGGCAAAAGCATATTTGGGACGCTGGATTTTGAATGTTTATTCTTAAGTAGTGGGTTTTTGAACATCCTCTGAATGATAAAGGTTGTTAGGCCTTCGATGTCATTATTTGATTTCAGCTTTAAGACGAATCCGTAAATAGCTTCTAGACCGACTCGAAGCCACAGCGGGTTGTAGGATAATATCACCTCCATTATGATTTTCTGTAGGCCTACGTCTAAATGGAGATTGCGGTCGTTTCTTATTGCTATCAACTTTTTATCGATCTGTAAATTTAATTTTAGAAAAACCTGCGATATTTCCGGACTCAACAGTAACGCTCGCGCGGATCGCCGTAGACTAATCAATCTGTGACTATTGTGGTACGAGCTGCTGACTTGCTCCTTTGTTGGAGCGACGGGGATTTCTTTGTTTCTATTTTCAATCCATGCTTTGCCGAAATCAACTTTTTGCTCAACATTACTGTCGAGATCCGCTGGTGGTGTCAAAATGTAATTTAACCATCTTCTAAAGTCTTGTTCAATCTTATCTACAGCTTCCACGTCGTAGAAGTAAGTCGAGGACGAAAATGGATCGACTGTGAACGATTGAGAATAAACATTTCCAACTTGATTCAGTGATATATTCTGATTTATACTTTTGTTAGCTTCGACACGTGAACTTGTCGCTCTCGATCTTCTACTATCGTCAATGTCAATTTTACTTTTGGTTTTCGCGGTTTTTTTGACAATTGGTATAGGAACTTTCCATAGCTCCGGTTCACAATGGACCGATTTCTTGGACCAGGTCTGCTTCGCAAGCGCCGTTACGCCGCTTTTATCAAATGTCCGGTTGATCGTAAATGTCGCCATCTGATTGTCCGTCTTATTAAACGACTGACTGTGGAAAGCTATACCGCTCTCCTCCGGTATCGATTGTAGCGGCGGAGTGATGGATCGAGGTGGCGATTTGTCTAATCTCAAATCACTATATCTGTTTGATTCCAAAAAGTTTCCATTTCTCCTATCATAACTCTCTCTAAACGGATTGTCTTTAAATAAAGCTTGTCTGCATAATTTCGAATCTCTAGTACCGAAAGGTTCATACCTCGGTTCCGAATTCATTTGAAATTCCAAGAACGTATTCGGAGATTCCTTGGTGTACGTATCTGAATTTAGTTTAATATTTAGATTAGTATCGTTTATTAGTTCTTGAGTTTCGTTATTATTTTTTGGCACTTTTCTTTCTGTAGAAAATCTTTGTGGGAAAAAAGACAAGTCGCTGATTCGTGAGATTTCAGTGTTAATGGAGAAATTAAGACTGGTTATTTCTTTGGGGGACGACGTGTTTGGTATTTTCTTACTCTTCGTCGGCGAGTCTAAATCTTCGTTGTCATGAACTGATTGGTCTACAGTTAGCCATTTGTTTGGTGGCTGGGATGATGTCGTGCATATTATCGATCTAGTGTCATTTTCTTTATCAGAATTTTTAATGTCAAGACTGTCGTTGAACTCGCTGTCAGAGTTTACACTCAGTATTATTTTAGGACCTTTATCTAATGTCACATTTTTGGATTGCAACGTTTTTAATGGTGTAAAAGTAAAATTATCGAAGATGTCTGTTGCAAATGTTTTAAGGTCTTGTCTGTTTGATGGTTTCAAAATATTTCTTTGCATTGGCGTGTTAAATTCGTGACCGTATTCAGTGTCGTAAGGCTTAGTGTTGTTTGGTAGGTTCTCTTTTCGTGACTTTCGCACGTTAGCAAATATTTCAGAGATGTCAAATTTTAAATCACTGTCAGGGGAGAATTCTAATGGGCACTTGCTTACGTATGGATCCATACAATTTTCGTCACTTTGAATATTTTCCTTGTCATATACTTCATAGGTCCGATGTTGAATTGATTGAACCACATTGACAGTGGTGTCAACTTTTCTTTGCGTTTTATAAATAGCTTCCACTTTCTTCTTACTTACACATACTGGCGACTTTCTTACAGCTTTCTTTTTAATCTTACCTGGGGATATTTTCAATGTTTTTGTTGAAACTTTTCCTTTTATATTCTGCAAAAATAAATTATAATCATTTAACACGTTCGCTGCGTAACGAGGCCTAAATCATCCCTAATGCTTCACTGTGTTGCGGCAAGGACAAACGTGTATTTCTCAGTAGAGCGAAAGTCATTACTTTGTTAAAGATGGTGGTGTCTAATGGACGGCATGTCGCACTAATATCTAGTCACGGAGCGGGTCGATAACACCTCGTAGCGTAGGGACAAAAAGTACGTAAAAATAGGTGCCGCAGAGAATGTGTTAAAGAATAAAAAAAAATAATAACCATCTACATTAAATTCATTTAATAATTAATTATTCAAAGGTGCTATTTATCAATGAACAGGTAAAAGAAAATATGTCTATCAGTTAAGGTGTTCAAGTTTTTTTGTTGAAAATAAAATTACTAAAGCCATTATCAATAACTGAAAATTAATTTCTATCTCACTGCACCATAACCTGGCTACAGAACAATGATAAGTATGTTTAAAAATATAACTGACTTAAAGGATTTACCATAACAGACTTCAGGACCACAAGTACATCAAACCTGCCCCTGTTCTCATTAGTAAAACGAATGGTTTCCCTGAGAGCAGTTGGCTGCAATGGAGTCCACATCATGGTGAGGCTGTAGCATGTCTCCGGTTCCAAAAATAAGCCATCATCTGGCAAATCTATTATGAGGCCTTGTGGAAGCGAACGGCCAAGTATTAGCTGCAATTAAAAAAAAAATTAACAAAGCACCTACAGCCCAATGGTTCAGGGTACAATACCAGTTATAGTGGGGGTTCAAATCATACCATACAAGGATTGTCATAAAAAATATCCATAAAAAGCTTCATATCTATGTGTATATGATCCAGGAAATGCATCATTCCTTCAAATGATCTGCTATATAGCTTAATGTCTACAAAGATACATTGATAGTCACACAGGACATTAGTGGCAAATATCAAATTACGTTACCATTAAATACAGTCAAAACGAGAACTATGACACAAGGTTCAGTAGTTTATTAATGAGCACTTTTAAAAATATTACTATTGTACATGAAAAATTTATAAATGTCACTTTTAATGGATATTTAATAAAATGTAAAAGGAAAATTATTACCTGTTGAATTTGTTTCAGCGGGTTGAATATTTCCAAATATCTTTCACAGGACGTTCCGATAAGGACATTTTCAAAAACAACTTGAGGGGGCCGAGAAAACGGAGCCAAAACTAGTCGGGGACATTCCTCTTTCGGCGGACTTTTTTTGTTGTTTTCATTTCTCCTCGCCTTTTTAATACGCTCTGGAGTATTATCTATCTATAAATTAGAAGAACGCTGTATTAAAAATCGACTCGAAATAAGAAACATAATAAATTACATTTATTGATATGAACTTACCTGAAAATACATTTTTACAGATTCCTTAAATTATCACAACAATCGCGTTTACAATACAAAAGTCCTAATTAACAGTCACATAGTCTATTTCAGTTGTCTAAAAAGATTCACAGCAAAAACTATTTAACAAAAGCATACAGTTTCAAATTTTTAAACCAACTGACAAAACTGTTATGTTTTTAAGTTGTTTAATCCCAACTGCCAACCTTCAAAATCAGAGACTTTACCGACTTCCTCTATATAATATTGTCTATGTTCTTGTTATCTTAGATTGTTTAAAATATTTAAATAACAAGTACTAAATACCATTAAGCCGAAAAAATATAGTACAAATGTTTGTAATTATGTTCAAAGATATCTTGATTCAAATACTTAACATTAAATTTGAAGTAGCAACACGTAATTAAATGTTTTACGGTAAGTATAAATAATTACATAACTTTTAAAACACTTATTAAAAAGCCATGTTTATTTAAAACGCTACCTTTGTTATCAACTTAAAATTGTTTGTGTTCCATAGACATTTTCTTCCACGAAAACACTAGCCTGTACGTATAGACGTAATGTACGCAGTGGTATTTTGTGCTTATTTGGTTTTTGCCATTTTGACGGTGAAAATAGTGGTTATTGGGGGCGGTGAGGATTCGAACTAAAAATAGATGTAGAATAAACTGTATGTAGCATCAACAAGCATGTTTATGTCGAACCGAAGCAATAACTGTTATTTTCAAGCAATAACCTAACTTGTATTTACAGATGAAAATAACTGACACCTGGCAGTCTCTGACAGCATCTCATTATTCTGACAGTCTCTGACTGACCTGTCACTTAGTGTCGTGCTACTTCTGTCATTAGAATTTTTCTTGGGGCCTCTCTGCTTGGTTTTGTCCACATTTACCATTTGTGAATCAAGGTCCAGTATTTTAATATCGAATTATGTACTTGTATTATTCCGATGCGTATTCGATTGTGTTGTTTATTTCTTTAAGGAAAATG
>JAODUI010000002.1:5624597-5646155 GCA_027563995.1 Papilio gigon
GGAACAAAGACACGATAAGCGGTTATTGAGCTACTCTAAGAGCTGATCGGCAGCTGATCACTTGGTATATACATTCTCTTCCATACATCTCTGTCAGCCGTCATATTTGAACTCACACATTTCCTACGCATATCCTCTTTCACATAATCCATCCACACCTTCTTCGGTATTCCTGTACCTTTACAGTCACATTCAATCTCATCACCGTCTTGTTTATGCGCTCATCATCTCTTCGTGTGACTGATATGATGTGATTTATTCGACTAATTTAAGTAGGTAATGTTTTTCAGGCGTTCGTTAGCATATATGTCAATTCTATTGTGCTCGCGTAACATTGACGACTGAAACGATTTTGATGAGTGATGTATCGTTCGATTCGTAATAAAATGTAATTTATTTATAACTAGTAAGTAGAGAGATTTATGGATTGATGTATTGTGTGAAGGGTTGATTAAGAAGTGATTGAAATGAATATTGATTTGTGGAAAGAAAATCCGTTACGTCCCAACATAGAGTTAGAAATGGACATACAGATAACTTACATGTAATGTACAAAACTTTACATGTTTATATTTAAGATAAAGAAACATTGTCGTGGAATATATTTTTTTGTTTCATGTCATCTTAACGAAAGGAGCCGACGCTGTAATAAAAAAGTTATTAAGGAAGCTGTCAGACCCTACTTCGGACAACGAATTCGTAGCAACGTCTTTATTAGAAACACTTTTTTTTTGTTACATTTGTATCAACTACTTCGAGTCTCTTCATTTGCGTCATTTCCTTACTATTTCAAAGTTTCTTTTTTTATTTATAATGATTCAAATTTATTTACCTATCTTTCTTTTAGTAAATATATAATAACTAGCTAACCCCGCGAACTTTGTTTCGTCTTAAAGGTATTAAATAAACAGATTTTTGAATTTATTAGGAAATACAAAAAAAAACATTTCCTCTTCGGAAAAAAACGTTTGTATGGGAAATGGAAAAGGTCTATTTTTAAGGTTTTCACTGTAGTTTTTCTAATTTTTCTCACCTTTTAAACCTTCCTTAGACCTCCACGAACATTCTAAGGCCAAGATAAGATAAATCCGTTCAGCCGTTCTCGAGTTTAAGCGAGACTAACGAACAGCAATTCATTTTTAATACATATAGATATATTGTAAAAAAAAATATTACCTCTTAAACTCAATGTGCGATGCTTAAAACGAAAACGTAGGTTTAGAAAGCCTCTGCTTGAGATTATCTCCAAAAAGTTACGATCAATTTTGACAGAACTTTTAGTGGAAGGTCGACAATATACGCGAGAATACAATATAATCTTATGTTTTCGACGCTGACGAAATCGCGCGAATCACTTGTAACGAACCACATAGTGGTTGAAGTGGCCGTAGAAGGAAACGACGTAGTCAAAGTCGTAGAGGGAGACCTCGTAGACGTTGTCGTAGAGGTCAACGTAGACGTAGATGTATACATCCGACTATATTTCGACAATTTTACTACAAATGACGAAACGATAAATACTAGTAAATAATTTCCCTTTCACTCCAGATATTACGATCTGCACCATAAACTAGGATATACGCACTGTTAGATCGATTCACTCTACATTAGGCAACACAAAGAATGTTAGAAGAAAATATTTTTCGAATGAAGGGTACCGATTTTACATATTTAAATTTACTTACAATGCTCATATTTAGAACTCGACTACAAAGCACGAGATCTCCTATTTGAGAGGCTAGTGTTATTCATAATAATCCTGTTACATTAAAGTTTTCTGTGCGGCGATTTAAAAAAATGTATATTAACATCGTCATCATCAGCCTCTGTCTGCCCACTGTTGGACATAGGCCTTTCCCAACGCCTTCCACAGTATGCGGTCCTCCGCTTTCCGCATCCAACGACTTCCTGCCGTCCGCACTAAATCGTCGGTCCACCTGGAGGGAGGACGCCCTACATTCCTGGTCTGGTCTGTTCACCTGATTTATATTTTAAAAGGTTTACGGGATAACAAATGAAACTCGTATATATAGATATTAATATATGTATTGCAATGTATACAAGTTGTACAATTCATTTATCACTTCCCCAACCCAAAAATCCTTTGACAAGTCCAGTGATACCCGCGCCCTGCTTCTTGCTGTTAGCGGCGCCGGTTTTATCGTCCAAGTTGGGGAACTCTATGAAGTTGCAGGCCAGGTCGAAGAACAGCGGCTTGCAGGGTATGGCCTCCATCGGCGGCGGCAATTTGTACACGTTAGGATTCTTAGTCAGCAGTTGCGTGTCTTCTCTGTACTCGTCCAGGCGTTCTACCAGCGGCTTCTTGTCCTTGTAAGGTTTGCCACTGGAAGCATACTTATTCTCCTCGTCGTCCTCCTCGTCTTCCAACACGGAGTCGGCGTGTACAATGAATTTGCAACTCTCTATGTCTTTTTGCAGCATTTCCAGTTTGTTCTTCAACAGTTCGTTTTTGATCTTAGATATGGTCTCGTTGATGTAGCCCGTGCTGCGCTCCAGCATCGCGAGGGCTTCCCTGAAGCGACGCAGTCCCGTCAGCACCTGAGCTATGTAGTAGCAGCGGAAGGCGCGATAGGCGCTCATCTCGGTCTCGATCTCTCTCTGATACGCCTCATCGGTATCAAACCCTGGCAGCTGCTGAAGCTCGGTGTAGTTCTGCAGGATGATCTCGTACAGTCTGGTCAAGTCTTGGGGCCGCACCTTCTTGCCATCTAGCGGCGCGTTCTTCTTGCGTGCCTCCTCCGCCTGTTGCACCAGCAAGTTGTTCCTGTCGATGGTGCGCATCAGGCGCAGGTACATCAAGTAGGAGAGCAAGTAGTGGACGCTCGACTGTTGACTCTCGGATGACTTCAGCTTGGGATCGTTCTTTATTTCGTCCTTGATAGCGGATATAGCGTCCTTGCAATCCATCAGGATGTTCTCGAGGATCTCAATCTTAGCTTCGACGGTTTGTGCGTTGTCCACAGATTTGTCCAAGTCCTGCAAGGCGATGAGGAATAGGCGCACCTTCTCGGGGCGCACGGTGACGCGGCGCCCGCGCCATTCTACTTCGTGCATTACTCCTGAACGCGATTCTCTGCCAAGTAAATGGTATTTTAAAACTTAAAAAAAAACACTAAGTTAAATTTTTAATAAACAGAGATCAAGTCGAAACAAGAAATTATTTAGAAATAATGAAAATAAATTAATGTTCATACTTAGCCTGTGCCATGAGCGTGTCGAGGTTCTCGATGAGGCCCTGTCCACGCATAGCAACCAGCTCGCCCGCTGCTGACTGGTCACCGATGTTGTACGCGCAGTACCGTAAGCTTGGCTTCAGCTCTTCCACCTGGGTCGTAACAACGTTTTCAATCAGTATGGTAATTGTGAATTGTGCTATATAGGTCGAAAATTAATTTCCAGACTATATGTTAGACCTTTTGCTTATAGACGTGGCGCTCGTCATCGGGCAGCGCACTGCAGAGGTTGTCTAGCACGAGCTGCGCCTGTCGTAGGCTGTCGGCGGCGCCGCGCCACTGCTGCAGCTCGAGCAGCAGCGCGCCGCCCAGCCACGCTGAGTACGCGCGCGCCTCCAGCTGCGTGCGCGCGTCGCATGCTCCACTCTGCTATACACACAAATACATCTATACAGAAACATATATGATCTTTATACATAGAAAGTAAATAAAAGCCAAAATCATAGGATGAAAAGTAAAAAAAATATGACGTATTTTAGCAAATTTAAATATTGTTTCAATAGCAACATTTAAGTGTTACAAAAATATATAAATCACCTCGCACAACTGCAACAAGGTCTGTGCATGAGCATATGCTTTCTTCAATCGTGATACAAGATGGAACTTCTTCCTCGGCTCGGTGTTGGCCTCCTGGCGCAGCTGCATGGCGTGCGCCCAGGCGCGCTCTGCCTGCAGCAGCGGCACACACAGCAACCGGCTCTCCGCACTAGTTGCGGTCAGGTGGGCGGGGGTCACGTCACGACGACGATAGTGACGACGATCGCCCTACATATATTCAAAGTTATATGACGAGAATTCTAAAAGGTGTATTGATTTAAGTTACGAGTCCACTAGTAACCATTTAAAGAGTAAAATGTAGTGATTACACAACTTGGTCCCTAATATGATATCATACTTTTAAATTAATGTGTGATAATGTAAGACTTGAGTAAGTTACAGACCTGTGGAATTTTCAAGACTTTACGCATCCGCCGCAGGCGTCGCGAACAATATCCGCGGTATCGTTGATAGTCGCCGTGACGGAGACCATGCTGTTGCTGAGCATCCTTAGTAACACGAAATACTGTTGTAATAATAGTCAAGGATTATAAATTTAATAACTTAAGACAAACAGTAGACCTTTAGGACTTTGCTGTTATTGGTTAGTAAGCTTATTTAATTTAGCAATACGATAAACAGTCAACTGAGAAACATTTTTGAAACATATTGCTACAATAAATGCTGCATTTGTTGATCCTTGAAACAAATCATTATTTCACATATTTTATTATTTGGCCTACGTCCAGCAGTGGACTACATTAGGCTGATAATGATGATGATGATGAAGATTATTTAACTTTTTCTATCAATATGTGAGGACTTAACTTTAAAAAGTAAAGGCATCACAAAAATACTATATATAAAAATTTAACCTTATGATATATTAAATATTGAAAATACGAGTAATGAATTATAGTGTTGTAAAATGCAAGTGTAAGTTATGATGGAAGTCTTACATAAGTTATTGCTAACATAATATATTAAGTCGGACAATTATTGAAATTAATCCAAAGAAATCTTTGTAAAAGGATACTTTCTAATGATAAGAGTTTGATTGATTTTGACTCTGACTTGTCATCTTCTCCTGGTAATTGTTTTATATCATCAGCCTCACTTTCTAAGACCACCATTGCCACGAATTATCGTACAGCAATTTATAAATCTGATGGAACTTGATTCTATTTCATGTATTTTTTTCAAACGAAACACCACCAACACAACACGTCGCCAATAGACTATGACATTGACATTTAGTTATGTCATGTTAATAAGTATTTTATTTGAAAATTACATGGCTCGGTTACTAGAACTTTAAGGCAAAATCAGGTCATTAATTAAGTTTTACAATTTTTAAAAAGCAAAACGGAGACGTGACTCATGTGTCAGTACCGCCACAAATGGGAATTTGTGAGCTCTGCAGACCCTTCTGTGTCAAGGGTCTAGTACCGGTTTTTTTTAACAGGTACTGGTTTATTATTTATCCATAATTTTTATGGTTTGTAAATAACAGCAGTGGACTTCATTAGGCTGATAATGATGATGATGATGAAATAACGTTAAAGACCTTAAACGTTATTTACGTGTCGAAATTGACATTGACATTTAATTTCATAGTATGTGTCAAAGTTCCGTGACAACTGCGTGACAAAAGTCTTTCTGTCAAAGTTGTTCTTTCGGTAGGTTATGTTTAGACTTGTTTAATATTTTGTTTTTATTAATATCATTCTAATCGTGATATTTATAGTGGGTTTTAATTACAGGCGTTTGTTTATGTGATAGTGCCTTAATATTGACATCAGTATTTTTACTTTCAGAACATAAAAATATAAGCAATGGCTAAGTCTAAGAACCATACGAATCACAACCAAAGTAAGTAACAATATTAGGTTTTGGTCTTGAAATCAGAGTGAATAAAGCGATTGACGTAAAGCGTTTGACTATACTATACAGTGCATTAGTATTCATTCTCTGTAAATAATTTCAGACCGCAAAGCTCACAGAAATGGCATCAAAAAACCTACAAAGTTCAGGCATGAATCGACTCTTGGCGTAAGTAAATTCGCAACTTTAAACTAGAGCACATTAGAATACCCATTATTCAGCATAGTGTATGTCTTTCTGCTTATTGAGTTAAATATTTGATAACGTTTATTTCATGAATTAAACTGTCAAGTACTGTCACATTTACTATGGGGTAATGTTTGACGTACCAGAAAGTGCACTTCGATACCTGTTCATTTAGATTGATACATTTGTTTTAGTGTTATAAAGGATATTTAAATGCTTAATCATATTAGTTTCTATAAGCCACTAGATTTAATTAACAAAATTTGTTGGTATTAAGATAAATATCTGTTTGCTAGGTATATTCAATGTGCTATAGTTAAACATTATTTCGAATTATGCTTGACCACAGCAATTACTGCCCAACTTTAAACACTTTAAAGTTGCAAGTATCAGTTTGTCAACAGTGATATTGTTCCATGGTTGTCAAAATAATTTATTGATTTTTTCTTTTTCTAGATGGACCCCAAATTCTTGAGGAACCAAAGGTTTTGCAAAAAGGGTAACCTGAAGCCTGCAAAACAACTTGCACGAGCGGCAGAAAAGAAAGCTGCCCGTGAAGCTAAGGCTAAAAAATGATTCATTAGATTTTAAGAAATAAAAAAATAATAAATCGCAAAAATGTTTTATTTATTGTAAGGCACGAAATTAATATAAAATGAGCGGACAGAATTTTTCACTGTCACTTTAATTGATCTCACAATTTCTACACAATGTTTTAACCATATATTATTGTTTGAATTGCCACCATGAAATGAAACTTTCCCTGTTTCTCTATTTAATTTCTACTTTTGTTCGACACGAAGAATAGAAGTCAGTGTGCACAGCCTATAAATGGTAATTAATTTTCACTCGCAAAAATTATAAGATGACGATAATTAGGTTCTACAAAGCAGTTTCAAATATGACGAGTCATATATAAAACCGGCAAAATTTACATACAGTCTTTATAATAGTCGAAAATGTTTTTTTCCAACATCCCTGTATTTCATTCAAATGATCTTCGATTTTAATCTTGTGTATTTTTTATACTATAGAAGAAGCAATCATTAAAATTATTATTTTAGGCTTACCGCTTTTTTTTTTTGCCGTAATGATTTTTTTTACATTGTGATATATACTTTGTTTAGTTTATTTTTATTCTAAACTAGAAGGATGAACATTCTTTTGAAAACAATTTTTTTTCTGCCATTTTTAACACTAGCAATGTGTAGCGGGAACTAACCGAAGTTGCAAATGGTTATAATGAAAAATATGTTACATGGGGTAGTGATAAAGCTCAGTATCAATCGCATTCTGCACACATGAAATGTTAAACCAGAGATAAAATTTGCAACTCGTCACCACTCGAATCGTATTTCATTACGTTTCAAATGCGTTTCGCGTTGCATTGTATTGTACGAAGTCAAAGTATTCTCTGTCATAGGACCTTTTTGTTTAACTTAATTTGAGATTCAGGGGACTAAATTGTTGAAAAGAAGCAGTGAGTATAATTTCCATAAGCAAAAGACTAAGATATGTGGCTAGGTTATTTTGTTGATGTAATTGTTTAATGATCAAGGTCAAACAGTTTATATAGTTGTAATTAGTCTACTGCTATGCGGATTTGCTTTGCAAATAATATGCATAGTACATAGACAAAATGGAATATTTACTTATTTGGTGTTCATGATATTGTCAAGGAATTGGATGTATTAAAAATTCATTGGTTTCAGGCTAAAGATGGCAAAAGCAAAAGTTGGTAAGAAGTAAGTAAAAAGTTGTACAATATGTTAAAAGTAAAGACATATTTCATGGAGATAATTTTAACTTGTTTGTATATGTTGATTTTTCATATTTCTATTTTAGGCCTACTGGCATTGCCATGGAGTTACCTGAGTGTCCTGTTTGCTTTGAAACAATGTCGGCTCCAATATTTCAATGTCAATCGGGACATAGCCTTTGTAATTCCTGTACAAAGAACTTGTGCCCCCCAATTTGCCCTATATGTCGCCAAGCAATGACTCAAATGAGAAATTTAACACTTGAAGACATTATTGCTAAGGTGTTTAATTTTGTATTATTTAATGGGTGTTTCAGTCTATAAAATCTACATTAATTATTAGCTCCAGATGTAAATTTTTATTTACCTAGATCATTTTTTGAAATGTTCACAAAGAGGTTTTATTTGATATAATGCTCATGTTGAAAATAAGACCATTGATTTATTTCTTTTAGGCAAATGTGCAATGCCCAAACAAAGCATTTGGTTGTGTTTACACCATGCTTACCCAAGAAGTCGATGATCATCTCAAAGAGTGCATATTTCGAGTTATGACTTGCCCACTTGGAGCTGTTTTTGGCAAGTGTTCTTGGACTGGTGAGTTTTGAACTTTTATTCCTTATCATGTCTTACATACCCATGTTACGAAGTGGCTTCATCCTGTGAATGAATAAAATATTATGTTTTTTCTTGCACAGTGTTTATGAATACAAACTAATTTTTTTAATATTATTTGTTACTTCCAAATTAGGAAATCTCAAAGAAATGATGGATCATTTTAAAGATCGTCACCCTCAACACTGCAACATTAACATGGAAACAGGTGTGGAACTAAACAATGTTTCTATTTCTGAAGATGAGCGTTATCTTTACTTGGTTCAACAAGGTAATCTCCTTTTCATTGTTACCATGAAGATTGATACTTTGCAAAAAGTAGTTTATTGGGTTGTACAGCACATTGGAAGTAAGAAATCTGCACAACAGCATCTTTATGAAATTCACATTACAAGTAAGCAGGACCCGAGAAGGCAAGTGACTTTTATTGATCACTGTTATAATGACACTTTATCATCAGATGCTGTTTACCGACTTGGCAAATGTGGTATTCTTCCCTTGGATATGTTTTCACATTTTATTCTTAACAAAAAATGTTCATTTAAATTTGTGATTAGAAGAGGTGCGCCCAGGCCTAAAAAGTTTGATAAGTCTAATAATCCTAATGAAAATAAACAGCAGAATGCTAACAGGCATCCCAAAAAACCTGGTAATATTCAGCATAATAAGAATCCGGGCCCTGCTAAGAACCATTAAATGGGTTCCAAACAATGAGAAAATATTTTTTTTTTTTTTACTTTGAATAAGTTTGTGCTTGACCACTATCCCGCTTAATGTTAAGTGGTGATGCAGTCTAAATAATATTATAATAATAATATTGCTTGAAGTAAACATTAATCAAACATCACATATAAAATTTTGTACTGTTTAATACTAAATATAAGTGCTAAGAAAATGTGAATAATCATTATTCTTTATAGGCCCACTGCTGGATATAGGCCTTTCCCAATGCCTTCCACAGAATGCATGCATCTTTTCGCATCCATAAATATGCTTTTGCTATTAGTTCCTGCTCTCAGGATGGGTGGGTGAGTCCCATCGATTCAATTGTGTCTACCTTGCGCCAGTTTACATCCGGCCACTAGGTTGTGACATGACGGGACAAGACAATCATCCTTATAATAAAAAAGAATTTAGCTCTATTTGATAATTAATGTTTGCTTATCGAATATAATTAAACAATATTATAAGTATTGAGAATTACTATATTAATCATGTAACCAACATTCTTTTACTGTAACAGTTTGCTAATGTTGCTACAGCGCAGATATAATATCTAGGTTACATGTATGTATATCAATTGAGATAGTATAAAATATGATTAAAATTTAATGTATGAGTGATTTGTTTGTATTGTACTTGTTTTTTTTTTCTTTTATATTCCCTATAGGTAATTCATAAAAGATTATAACGATTTAAACATTATTATTTTAAGTTTTTAGGTTTAGAATTTTCTAATTTTTATTATGTTAGCAACTTTTTAGATTTATAAGATTTATAATTGCAATCATTAATGCGAAAAAAAGTTTTTGTAGGGGTTAATTTTCCACAGTGTTATAATTATAATGGTTATAATTTACAATTTCACAATATAAAATGACATTTCGAAAGTTCACTCTCAATAAGACGTGAAATTTGTATGAAGTAGTACCTATGCACTATGAAATACTCCATCAGTAGGTTATGTCTGTGTTGCAATTTTTTTTAAATAAATAGTTTGAAAAGCTTATTATGTTTTATTTCATAACAAGTATTTCCTATTAGAACAATATTGCGCATTCATAGAATGCTTGTTTGGCATCTTTTCGGTGAAGAATACTCAGAAATCTTTTTGGTTTTTACATTAAAGTAAAAGTAGTAATAGTTTATTTATTGTCTCAATTTTTATTACTTATAGAGTTGAGATAGTCCACTGTAACTTATAGTTTTATATAATTTGTTAGTGGAGGTAATACACTGATTGACATTAAATTTAAACTGACAACATTAGCAAATGAGTAGGTGCTTTACACTTATTTGTCATTTTTTGTTTGTGACAGAGAAAATTGTAGACAGTACACAAGAACTGAAACAGGGGTGCAGCGTTTCATATGCAGAAGTATTAAATACCACTTTCATGCCTCATCTAGTGACTTTTATTTCATTGGGATGGATGCTCTACTTCTGTTTATTCTCTGGTTAGCTAATCTGTGAAATTGAATATCTGTCAATGTCAGAAATAGTTTGTAAATGTTTTAAATTTGAAACTTTTTCAAGAATTACATTTAATCATTTTATTTACCCAGGATAAGAAAAAAAATACTAGTAATAATAAGCACTAAAGTGAAAAAAAACTGCGGGGCTGATATCGAAATTATTTTGTGAGATAATTTCAAACAAATGGACGAAAAAAATGTCCAGGACTATTCATCAATAAAAGATGATCCAGAAATTCTTCTGCAATTCGTTAACAAATATTGTACAGTGGAACTAATAAAGAACACCTCATTTTCTGGATTTGTCCACTCAATAGATCCCATATCTAAAAGGTAAATTGTATTAGCATGTCATTTCAGTAATAGGTTTTTATTTAATCTTACTTAGATTTTACCTATGTTTTTTTGCACAAAGCTCTATGTCTGGTAGAAAGTAAAGGGAATTTATACCTTATCATTATTTATCATTATTATCAACATTAACATCACTATTCTTTTTTTTTTTAGTATTATTCTAGCAGTATCATGTGAGAACAGTTACCAAATAACATTATTACCTGGTCATGCAATTAGAAAACTATTTGAACGTAATAAAGAAAATGTGACATCACCGTTTCAAAACCTGAAGGATGAGAAATCTAGCATTGATATTGCTTCCAGAAAATCTAAAGTAATGGATTGGTTAAAAGTAAACCTGTTACCAGTTACAGAATGTAATGAAAATATTGTTTTCGGAAATGTATCAATACTGCCTCCGTACAGTGTTACCGACATTTGTACTGACAATCCCATGATAGCGATGCAAGTGAGAAAAATTATTGAAAGAATGCCCAAGCATTGAAATTGTAATAAAAAAAACTAAACATTTTATACATGACAGTTACAAATCTATTTATTAAATAAGTGTTTTTTAAGTTTCAATGTTGTTCTTATTGCTAATTGTGTTTGCATATTAAATCTCCTTTTTTGAAGAACTGCCTCGACTTTTCTATTTTGGATTGACAGACGGTTAAATAATGTTTTAGTGATTATAATGTTGATTGTAGCCACTCAAATGCCATATGCATTTGTTTCACTTTGTACATTGTTGTTTTGAAAAACTCTAGTATAAAATTTGTCAAATAATTCATGTTAAATGTGTTCCTATATGAAACAAAGTAGACATTGTGAATACTTATGGTTACCCACTGGTAAAAATTTACACATGTTGAAATCCAAAGAATCTATGTTATCTATTTACTGCCATTTTTCTAGTTGCTGGTGCATCTTGAGTATAATTTCTTAAAATGGACAAAGAATAACGACGCGAGAGACGGAGTTCATCTTGCAGGGGGGTCATTGACCGCCTTTACGGTTAGTGAGAGTAAAAATAAATTCACGTCATGGCCACACATGATCTAACAACTTTCTCGGTTTTTAAACATATCTACATAGAGGTTTTTTGTAGTTAATTTTTAAAATCTCCTTATATTTTATGCAAACTGTAGTAAAATTCACATCTATAAATATGATACGCCGCTAATAATAAAACATGAAAATGATGAGATATTTTGGTAAGAAAATTGGATAGCTATATTGAACATTAGTGTTTAATCTATTATGAACACAAAATATTGCTAAAAAATGTCTGTGTTACTTATCTTTTAAACTCGATGATTATTATGATACTAGGAATAACGCGTCTCCGACAATATTAGCATTTTATTACATTTCAAGGTCATTTGTAGTTGATCCAAAGTCGAGTTTCTACGTCGATGTACGTTTAACTTTATAACACTTTAATATATGTCGGGATATAAAGAAATGCAATAATTTAGATAACAAATTACTTGTTGTCTGGTATTGTTTGACGTTAAATTATTTTATTTATAAATGATAACGCAGTGTCGCACGAGGCGCGATGAACGGCAGTTGTTCCGCGCGCCCCTCCCCCCCTCTCCCTGTCTATTGTTGACCCGTAATTCATAATTAGTTTTTAGATTTTTAGTCTATGAGTTTTAACTGGCGTGTATAAAATGAGTGAAAAAACGAATAGAAAAGTACAATATTTGGCTGGCATTTGTGGTAAGTTTTTGGCGGTAAATTTGAATTATTTTTGATTTTGTGAACGAAATTTTAAATTTTGGTGTTAACAACTGACCTTTGTTATAGCTTCGTTGGCGTTTACGTTTACTGGAGCCACAATTTCATGGTCGTCTCCGGTCATACCGAAGATCAAGAGCGGCGAAGTAAATATACAGTTGTCGAATGTAAGTACATTAAACAAAGACGAGTCAATACTCGTTTGTTACAATGAACAAAATCATATTGTTAGAACAATTTATATTTACCCGCCATTTTGTCCGCGCGTAATTAAAAAAAAAAACTTAGGTAATAGCCCATGTGTTAATCCAGACAGTATCTCTGTGCCAAATTCCATTCAAATACGCTAACCGTTTTGTTTCCTGTTAACAAACATCAATCCATCTATTTAAACTTCCGCATTTATAACATTAGTAAGATTATTGGCACGTATTTTTAAACGACTTCAAAAGGGAGATCGATCGGTTGTCCTTTATTATTTTATGAAATTATACAATATGTTACAGTTCGTAAAATTCGACGTGTTTCGATCTTTGTTTACGTTTGATGTTTTTACCATACGACTAATGCAAAACGATTTTGTTTATTAATATTCTATGTCGTCAACGTAACGAACAAGGGATTATGCGATAAAGTCGATACTGTCTACCATTTCCGTGTATCATTTGTATAGAAATGTAAACTGGCATCTCGGCGATGTCGCTGGTCGCGTTTTCATGACAACATTGTAAACGAGGAAAATGCCTCGCGTTCATTACTCTGTTTACGATACCGCCTCAAGCGAACAACTGAGCAGTATTGTCCAGATTTGTAGACCTTAAGCCGGTCGGAATCAGATGAAGATGTGAACTTGACTTTATTAAAGTCATGGGACTCATTTATGTTTTACTGAGACAGTTGTCGGAGTTCTTATCAGCATATCATAAAGATTTGTGTTGGTTCGCTCCAGGAGCAGATATCATGGGTGGTGGCGCTCGCGGCGCTGGGCGCTCTGCCCGGCTGCTACATAGGGCAGGTGCTGAGCGAACGACTCGGTCGACGTCGGACAGTATGCGGCGCTGCTGTGCCCGGAATTGCAGGTGCGGTAGGTTCAAATCTTTCTTTAATTTTACCTGCTTGTATTCTTAATTAGTTTGTTAATACTGTCTTAAGTAAAGATTCCTTGAGATATGACATTAGGTATAATTTTAAAATTTCTTCTTGTTATCTTAAATGCACTTTTAATTATTTTGTAAGAATGTTTATAAAATTGAAAGCTTTAAAACGTTATAAATGTATTATTTGTTTAACTACTATACTAAAAGTACATATTGATCTTTTTTTTTTATTATTTTATGTTCTAGGCAATGATATTATTCACAAAGACACCCGAGGTGATGTACGTTGCGAGGATCTTGATGGGTATATCGAACGGAATAACTGCTGTTGTAAGTATATTTAGATAAAATGTACCTAACACTTAACTTATGTCCAGCTTCCAGGTGGACCGACGTCTTAGTGCGGACGTGAAGTCATTATATGAGGAAGGTGGACCGCATACTGTGGAAGGAAATGAAAAGGTCTATGTCTAGCAGTGGGCAGACATGGTCTGCTGATGAAAAGCTTTGTATATAAATACGATACAATTAAAAACTAATCGAATATAATAAACGTATTATTTTTCACTATGTAAGTATTAAAAGCTTACGTTCAGCAGCGGACGACCTTAGGCTGATGATGAAGATGATGATGCATTGAAAGAGGCAGTGACGGATGAGACACATTGACTAATTTCTTTTATAGTAGAATTTAGAAATTAGGAATTATACGTTATTTAGCGCGTCTGTGATCGGACAGAAATCAACACTTACAAGATCGGTCCCAGATATGTACCTGTGACCTATTGGGACTAGATACGTTTGTTTAAGAATAAATTAAAAAAAAATGTGTTATTTATTTCAGGTGACAATGATTTACTTAACAGAAATAGCGGATAAAGAGGTGCGGGGCGCGCTCGGGATGGTGGTGCAGGTGATGATCAATCTCGGTGCCCTCGCCATGTACGGCATTGGGCCCTTCGTCTCGTATAACGTTCTCAACTCCCTCGTGACCACTCTGCCGATATTCAACATGCTGGCGTGTCTGTGGATACCGGAGTCGCCGTACTATCATCTCAAAGATGACAGATATGCCGAAGCTAAGAAAGAGTTTATGATCATCAAAGGATGTAAGGATCCGAAGGTAATGTTATTTAAAAAAAAAGTTTGGATAATTTAAATTTTCACTGCCACAGTTACGTACCGCGTGTTCATTTTAGAACATGAAAATGTACCAGCATTGCAAGTTATAACAAGGTTTTTGAACGATAATTTAATATTTTTTTTACTTATTTCATTTCGTTATCGGGGACTCTTCGATTTAATTTTTGGAGGCCGTTTTATTTTTATTTAAGATGATTTTGATTGAAAGTTTTAATAGTTTATATTGTGTTGTTGTCCCCAGTGGGCCGACCAACAGCTGGGCGTCATCCGAGTGCACGTCAGGGAAAGTATGGAGAACAAGTCGACACTGAGAGAACTCCTGTGCAAAGTTAAATATAGAAAAGCTGTGTATATTATAACAGGTACGACTTACTAGGGAAGGGTATATCTCCTATTTCTATATGTCCCTCCTCTGTCAATTAAAGGTAGCCAACGAAGGATTTCCAAATGCGGTTCTCTTTGAACAGTGGTCACATCATTACACTAATGGAAATCGTAAACGAAAATCGAACGAAATGACGGATATTTTTGGGGGCATGGATTGAAAATTCGTTGCGTTTGTTAAATAATCACTAAGGACCTCCCTTAGTGTAAATTTTTAAAACATTTATAAAGACTTAACTAAGGAATTAACTAATCATAAGAGTTGTAGAATTGCGCCGGCGCACATTCTAATTTGCAACGCATATAATCTACCGTCTACTACGATAGTTTAGACTTTAAACTACAATTGACTATAATTAACCATTTGCTAGAGGTCTTGTCAGGTCATATCGTCACATATCTAGAACATCTGATTTTTATAAATAGAGTCAAAAGGCAACTGTATCCATATTTTTTGGTACAGGAGATATGAAGCGACAAAACGTATTATTCGCAACAAAGTGAATTGATGAGATGTCACTATACGTTATCAGTGCTTTAGGTAATGTTCTATGCAATGATAACGATCTTTTGTAATAGACATCCTCTTATCAGTTCGCGCCTCTCACATCGATAAGCCGTGTTGTTCTGTCGATCAAAATATAAATTAGCTAATCACTTTGTACATAACAATTAGATAATTTTAATTACATTGTAAATATTTTTAGAGTCATTAACAAATAATATGAAGAAAAAATTCCATTGATATGTGAGTCGATTTGGACTTAACCTACAAATGTCAATAATAGATGTTGTCTACGATTCGGACGGAATTAAAAAAAAAGTAGTAGTCTATGTTTTTTTGAGAGTCTTTTCTATATCTATGCCAAATTTCAGCGGGTTTCGTTTAAGTTTTTGACATGCGTGTTAAATATTCATCCATCCATAATTTTGTATTAATAATTAATAAATAATCAAATCACTATAATTAGTTGCAAGCTTCTTACTTTCTGTGTTTTTTTAGTAGTTTTTATCATTAGACATAAGTCTCAAATAGTTATCCGGCAACATATCTTCATGATTGAAACATAATCGTTAATGTTCTTTCATTAGCGTTCTGTTTTTTTTATTAATGCATTATTTTTTTATTTCTAGGTCTCAAAATATTTCAATACATGACAGGAAGTTTGGCGATTCAATCTTATTTAGAGATCATCTTCACACAGAGCAGCTCAATATCTGGGCCTTACGTCAGCATTGTGTACGGCTTTGTGCAGTTGGGCGCGGGTGAGTTACTATACATGAAAAAGGTTACATGTACGGATGGATGGATGGTTTTACCTACTACTTCTGCCTATATAATATATTTAAAAAAAAACGCTTTATATAGTATAAGGGATGTTACCGAGGTTGGATATCGATTACGAAATGTCAGAACTTTCAATTGATTTTACAATTTCCATTCCGATAAATTTAATCGGAAGTCGATATACGTTTAATTATCAACAAGATATAGACAATTTTTTTACCAATGTAGTAAGTTATATGTAAAATTACGTGAAAAATGTTGCAAAAAAAAAGTTTTGGAAAGTCCAATTATCTAATAATTATATAATATCACGCTGCTTTCAATAGGAGCGGAGCATTCAGCTCAGTACTTCGTGTAAACTCTTCAGCTCTATATCAGTATAGATTAAAAATGTATATGACATTATTTTATTAGACATGTCCTTTATCCTTTCGTCTTCTCTTCCGATTCCAAATCCTATATAATACTTCCGTTACATCCTTGATAAGTACATAGATGTAATATTGCTTGCGTTTTCATAATACATCGATTATTTGATACCGTTTTTCGTCTTGCAGGTGTAGGAGCGACATTCCTGGCGGGCTACTTCGGGAGACGGGTCCTCATGATCGTGTCCTGTTCCGGCGTTGCATTATCGTTGACAGCAATTGGAATTTACTTTTATTTACAAGATTATATCAAAATAAATCCAGAAAGCCTCAGTGCGATATCTTCGGTGCCTTTAATAGGTGTTTTAGGTTTTAATATTTTATACGCTGTTGGAATTGGTACAATACCATATATAATGCAAGCGGAATTATTTCCTATCAATATAAAAGCGATCGCATCCAGTTCGGCTACGATGATATCTTGTATTTTAAATTTTGCTGTGACGAAGTCATATCAAAGTATAAAAGACGTGTTCGGTCATTACATTGTGTTCTGGATATTCGCGGGCGTGGCGTACGTCGGCGCGTGCTTCGTGTACTGCCTAGTTCCAGAGACGAAGGGTAAGAGTCTGGAAGAGATCCAGGAGTTCATGCAGGGCCCGCGGCACTTGGAGGCGGAGGCACTAAACGCGACAGAGCCTACTCACGCTAAGAGAGACGATGCGTAGAATACAGCTATTGTAAATGCTTGTTAATTTTAATATACATTTTTTTTATAGTATGTTGTTTTATTCTAGAAATGTCTCAAATTATACTGAAGCACTAGTAGTCTCAAGCTGTCCGTTGGCACGGACTGTTGTTTTAGCGGTCGTAGGTTCGAATCACACTTTCGACTTTTGTGAAACATTGTATATGTTAAAACTAGATTTTTTAAGTTTACCTGATAGCTTAGTTATCAGTATTATTATTACTGAATTGCAATAAACTCTTCTAATATTTTAAGAGAAAAATATTTCTTTCGTTATGACTTAAAAGATAGTTAACAGTTTCGTTAAAAACGATTTATTAAAAGACTGCAGTGAGAGATGTAACGGTTACTAAAAAGACCTTTAATTAAAATGTCACACATTAGTGCGGTCGTCAGATTGAAATATGAACAGAAAAAAAGTCAATTTGTGACCGAACAAAGTTTATAATCCTGAATACAAATCTGTAATACATATTAGTTGATGCGATACACAAGCAGTTAATGCGCGCGGTGCAGCACTACACCCGCTTGTTGCCGCCGTAGGCGTAGAGCGGCGCGAAGGGCGTGTCGGCGGGCTCGTCGCCGCTGTCCTCCGACGCGTCCGACTCGAACGTGTTGTCGGGGATGTCGTACAGGCGGATCAGCGGCTTGTTCGGGTCTTTCATTATCAAGTATTTACCTGTAAACACAAAAATTAAGTTTAAACATTGATTTATGCTCTTGAACCACCCTTAAAGTAGGTTACATCATATTTGTTGTGTATGGCGTAACTGTAGTGTATCCTAATGTTGGTAGTGTAATATAATGTACCATGCTTAGAAGTGTCAAATAAACAGTCTCAATCCAGCCGCCGTTTCGTTTATACATCTTGGATGTTACAATAACCTTCAAACTAATACTAATAAATAATAATAATATAGCACAACTCACAAAAATGATGTAACCTGTGATGAAAATGATTGTGTAACTATAGAATTTGTTGGTCAAAATTTCACTGATAAATAGATCGGTAAATATCACAATATTGTATTTTATACTACAATAGTCATTGCAAGAAAGCAATTAACCTTAAACCTTTTTAAGGTTTTAAAGATTCGTCTATCATCTTAATTAAGCATTTGTATGGAACAAAGCTAAAAGTCATAAGCAAGTTGCCATACAATAATATGAACGTTACAACTGCTTAAGCCGATATCAGCTCACTATATCTTCACTGCAGGGCTCGGTGCCTGTTCTGTTAGTGACCAGTCCAATATATCTTGTGTTCATTGTGTTACGAATATTAAGTAGTCATTGATTTATGTAGATCTGACCGTCCTTCTGCTTCATGCAGATGTCGATGATGCAGCGCAGAATGCCCCAGGCGTTGTCCATGGACAGGTTGATCTGGGCCGCGAACTCGTGCGGCTTGAACTGCTGCGTGCCGAGGATGACGTGCCGCGAGTTGTCGCGCACCTGCGCTCGCGACACGTACCCGAACTTGATCTGGTCCGAACCAGCCAGCAGCGCCTGACACACACACACATACAATATATACAACATTTAGAATATATGTACACCATTTTATTTGTTTTATGATAAGTTTGAATGTGGATGATAAAGGTAGAGGAAGACCGAAGAAGGTGTGGATGGATTGTGTGAAAAATATGCGTTAGTAGTGTGAGTATTCAGATGTGACATCTGACAGAGATGTATGGATCCGTAGAGAAAAGGGCAGCTTGATGATGATATTTAATGGATTCTTATTGGTAAAGGAATGGCCCGCTATATTATCGCCGAAGTAATTTTTACGTAATCAACAGATGTTTACCTGTACAGTCCACTTGGCGAGCTTGCAAGAGTTGTTCCTGAGCTCGTTGGCGAGCACGGCGCCGCGCTGCGTGTCCAGCTTCTGTCGCCACTCGACGCCGTTGGCCAGTTTTGAATCCCATTCGTTGAGCGCCTTGATGGATAGGAACTGGGTCTCGTTCTGCGGGCCCTGCAGCACCGCGTCGTGCTCGCACCGAGCTATTAGCACCTGAGAACAAACATAAGCTTCAAACGATTTTTTTCAATCTTATTTGTCGGGATGTCTGTGACTTTGTGTGCGTTAATAAATAGATTAGCTTAACAGATTTAAATGGAGTTTTCGTTAATATGTTGTGTTACAATTCACTTAAAATTTCGTGTTCGGTATTGACTAGTACATAAAAAATAAGGTTATTAGTGAAATCTCTAGTTTCAGGAAAATTTGGTGATTATTGTCACTTACAACGCCATTATTCAAGTTCCACTTGCGATAACGGTAGCCGACCGAGGCGACTTCGCCCTCCTCCTCCTCAGACACGAACGGATTGGCCTCCGGGAACTTGTACTTCGGCTCGGTAGCGCCAGATTTCAGCACCTGTGTAACATTATTAGACATTAAGATAAAATCTTCATTACTTGTAAAAATGATACAAAATGTGAATGATAAAATGTAAGTTTGCAATTTTAATCTAAAATAAAATCTATACTTAGGCCACAAATATAATTACTTGTTGGCTGAAGTTATGGTTAATGAAGGTGGCTTCCAGGGCGAGGTTGCGCGGTGAGTTGATGGAGTTGCCGTCATCGGCGGGGGGCTCTACCGACGTCTCGTTCACAGTCAGCAAGTCGAATTCGGTGTTGTCGCGCTTGTCCAAGAACAACTTGTCACCTGGATACATAGACATGTTCAGACATCGCCTTAATAGGCTTAATAGTATACATAAACTTAATAGTTTTGATGACAAAACCAATAAACCCAAAAGAAGCTTAGCATGCGGGAAGGACAAAAATTAAATGTTACATTTCAAAGTCAATCTTTTACTTTATTTACACTATGACAACACCCATATAATCAGATTTTTAACTATAGCAAAAATAATATGAATTTGATTGGTGTATGACACATAAAGGATGTCAACTCAGTGTATTCATAACTAATGTAAAGAAGTTTATTAATTTTAATCTTCCAGACTTATTACTTACTAATTAGTAAACAAATGTGATGGTACAACAAAATGGTATGTAATTACATACCAATTTTTTCGATGACAATATCCCACGAGTAGTTGGATCGGGTGCAGCACATAATGGTGGCCAAGATGGCGTCGGTCGCGTACACCGTGCCCATCGTCTTACTGAGCCGTCGGATCACTGGGTCATCTGTGGTTGTTACCTGAAGTATTATAAAATATGTGCTCATATCTTATTTTCACTTAGAGAATGAATTACACTACAAATATACGTCGAAATGTTAAGAACTACTGTGTAAAATCGAATGGTACACTTATGGTCTAGTTATTTGGGAGTGTATGTATAGCTAAAATTCAACCCACCGTATGGAAGATACGGTCAATACGCTGCAGGGGCTTCTCATGCTTGACATTGACACGGTCATATCCCTTGTCATAGTACTCCAGTGTACCGCTGCATACAATGTCTTCGCCTGGAAATTATTCATAAATTATCTTACATTTTCTTCTGACATTGAGAAATTGAACCACAAAAACTTTTATATTATTTACCTAATTCATGCCATAATACTACTTAAGATATTGAGTAAATATAAAGATTTAAGGGTTAAAAAACATATTTCGAACCTTCTTTAATTCCTGGCAACGACAGCTTGGCAAGACGAGGAAAGTCCATGTCCTCAATTGTAACCCAAGTTGGTCTAACAGTGACAGATGCATCTCGGATTTTCATTGGGGCACCACGCTGACCCCATCTCTTACCAAGTTTGCGGTCTCGTTGCTATAAAAAATATTATAGCATCACAAAATAAATTTTAAAAACAGTATGTATTTCATCTGGTCTTTAGTTTGTTTACATTACTGCATTACAGTTTATTAATAAAAATGTAATTGAACTTATATTTATTTCAATTCCTGTTCTATTTACCAGTTGTCTATTTTACACCAAAAGTCATGTAAAAAATGAATGTTTATATGTCTATAGTATCACAAAAGAATGAAAATAATTATGATTTGCAAATGTAAAGTATATTTTACTG
>JAODUI010000002.1:5652986-5665535 GCA_027563995.1 Papilio gigon
CGAGAATGGAAGAGAAGAACATGTTGTGCCGACCCTACATAAAGTGGGACCAGGGCAGGAGAAAGAAGAAAGAAGAAGACCACCTGACGTGACTTATGTTACTTTGTATACGTCTCGATTTATTTATATCTTTATAGCTAACACTGTGCTTATTATCTCGTGTAGCCCTAAGGAACGTTAACAGGATGTTTATATAAAACAAAAACGCTCTTTGTTAAGTTGTTTTATAATCGGTGAATAATTCGAGGAACTCTTCCGAACTGCGGCGCCATATATAGCCATCCCTCAAATGCTCGTTGAAAAAAACAGATACAACAGTATTTGAATACAAGGGTCACTGTGATATATATACACAGTTTAATCCAGTAGCGCAACGTGAAGAGGGGGCGGGGGGCAAGGTGGTCGCCGGGCGCTTTTTACAAATGGACGTCAATAATCCGCAATATAAAATAATAAAGCTGAATAATTTTTATTTTATTATGATTGATTCGTAGAAAATATGTGTTAAATTTATAGTCACAGTAATATAATAAATCTCTGGCATCTGGTTTTTAAAGACAGTTTTATACAATTCATTTTAAATTAAATCCACGGGGAATCCCATTTTTTTATTTTCGATTCTACGGATATCTACAGATTAAAAAAAATAAAAATTGGATATTACATACTTATTAGTTTTCGTTATATATATTATTATAGGCCTATGTCCAACAGTGGACTGACAGGGGCTGATATATATATATATATATACTACTTAGTGTTAGATTAGTCGATACTAATAACAAAATTTTTTACTTACCTGTTCAAATCCCGTCGAGAAAGTTCGGGGAAAGCCCTTTTGGAGCGACAGAGCCGATATAAGCAACGAGTTGATTTTGAATTTGGTTAGTATAATTTCGACCCTCGTAAGCGTCACCTGTGTGTCTGCATGTATTCTTAGGTATCATTTTCAAATATAGAACCTTTATTATTTTTTATATTTTTCTTAAAGTCAATGGAACGAGGCAAAGGAGCTCAGTATCTCGTAGCATTTGCTGGTAAGTTATTGACGTTTTTAAATAAAGTTTAATCTAATAATCTCCTAACAATTAAAAGTAAATCATTGTAATATTAGATTTTGCCAGAAATTTCTTATGCGCGGAATTAAAAGAAATAAAAAAATTGTGAGTGGCCTATGTTTACTTCGAGACTTCTTTATCTGTGCCAAATTTCACCACGATCCTTTAAGACGTTTTGGAGGTAGGTAACGTCCAGCCAAAATTTCGCATTTATAGTATGATGTGTGTTTCATTTGAAATACTAATATTTTTTTTTAGTGTCACTGGCAACACTGACGATGGGTGCGTCATCAGCATGGCCCACGATTGTTTTACCGCGGTTTCACCACAACGAAACTAATGTTCGAGTTACAGATGTAAGATTTTACACGAGAATTAATAACTAAAAGTTTTTTTGGTACCTTTAATTTTTGTTCTTATAGAAATTTAAGCATTAGTTCTCACTGGAGTAACCATTACAAAAAACATATCGTCCATTCTTTACTGTGGTCCGGTTTTTCAAGAAGAGATAACTTTTTTTTTTAATTTCTAGAACGTCGCGTCATGGATTGTGGCAATGAGTCCCTTAGGCTTCCTGTCCGGCAGCCTGTTCACTCGGTATATATCCGATAACTTCGGCCGCAGAATTACTGTGTTAGGAAGCGCAGCGCCTATTGCAGTTGGAACAGTGAGTGTAAAATAGAAAGAGACAGAGTAAGTGAGATAGTAGTCAAAGAGAGCTAGAGGGAAAGAGTTTTAGTTCAAGGAGGTTCAGTTCAAGTTACTCTTTTATGTATTTTTTTTTCTCTTTTTTTTTGGGAGCTTTTGTTCCAAAGAACATGTCAGACCTTTATAATATTTTTATATAGATATTGTTCATACTAACCCGAACGTCAGTTATCTAAGTTTATTCATGTTTTCGTACTATGTAAACATTTTGTATTTACTTATCATAGCGGAGTTAGAGCTTGTATCTGCTTTATAAACTGATTTCTAAGAGTTGTGTTGTTTTCAGATGTTCGTCATATATGCTTCTTATGGTTGGATGCTTTGTATTACAAAGTACCTTTGGGGATTTGGTACTGGAATGTTGTCTACTGTAAGTATTTGAAGGTGAAGTTTTGTAAAAAAAAAATTTTTTTTAAAGGGACTATGGTAATACATTTTCTGTAATATTGCAGGTGATAACAATGTACTTAGTAGAAATATCGTATAAGGAGCTGAGGGGTTCGTTGAATGTCATAACAAGATTTATGTTCAACTTTGGCAATTTGTTAGTAATGTGTGTAGGTCCATTTCTATCGTATGAAGTCTTGAGTTATTCCCTGCTACCACTGCCCGTGATCTACTTCTTAGCGTGTTGGTGGATACCCGAATCACCATATTACCATCTGAAGGAAGGTCGATTGAACGCCGCGAGAGATGAATTGTCGAAATTACGAAATTTAGACAAGAGTGTGAGTATAATTAACATTTTAAACAATTTAGAATTATATCAAATATCATCATCATCATCATCATCGTCATAGTCAGCCTTCGCCTACCCACTGATAGATATAGGCCTTTCTAGAAGCCTTCCACAATATACGGTCCTCCTTCATCCAAAGACTTCTCGTTCTCTACCTGAAGGGAGGGCGCCCCACGCTGCTGGTCTCTCGTTTTTGTAATCAACATTGTGAAAAGAAGAGAGTTAAGATTTTAAAGATAGGATAGTTTAGAAAAATTGTTAATTTCCAGGCAATAGAAGAAGAATTAAGGATAATGCAGAATGGTGTCAAGAACGAAATGCGTGGTTCAAGTTCGGCTGTCGAACTGTTTACTGGAAAGCAATATAGGAAGGCTGTTATTATAGCTGCTGGTAGGTAGTAACTTAGATATCCACTTAGACCACTAAAGGTATCACATAAATTACAAATGATCTAGCATTTAAGTAGGCTTTATAAAGAAGCTGCTATGTCGATTAAAAAAAATTCTGATTAAAAACCGAACTCTATATCATGTTATTTTAATACAAAAATAAAATTAATCCTTTGTATTTTTGTAGAGTTTGTCAAATTTTAATGAAACACGACAGTTTATTATTGTGATTTTTCTTATATGTATAATAAAAATAATTTTAGGTATGAAAATGACGCAAATTTTAACCGGCGGCATGGCCATACAACAATATCTCATTGTCATCGTGCAAGAGAGCAAATTCAAAATGGCGCCTGCGACTATATCAATTATCTTCGGAGCTGTCAAGTTTGGTGTCTGTTAGTATATTTTCAAATTATTTCGTTTATTTAATAAGTGTCATTGAGCGTAAATGATAGTTTCATCATCATCATCATTATAAGCCTAGTGTAGTCCACTGCTGGACGTAGGCCTCCCCATCGACTGCCACGATAACCGGTCCCGCGCCGCCCGCATCCAGTGCACTCCCGCAACCTTGACCAAGTCATCGGTCCATCGTGTGGGAGGCCTACCAACCTACCTACATTATATAGACATGATTCCAAACCATGGATTTTTCCAAACCATTATATTTTGTCACAACATGTAGACATTCCATTTTTATTAATTTTGTACATTAAATTGGTTTTACAAGTATGCATCAGCCTTATGCCTCGAACATCTATTATTGCCAAAGAAATACTCAATGACCTCGGAATTGTAAATTCTAATTAAAATTTACATCAACTCGGAAATGTTTCCTTTTCATCTGTAAAAGGAAAAAAAAGCAATATTTTCTTTACAAATCCTTGTTTTCCTTATTTTATCAATGCTTCTGTTGTTATAACAAGAATGGATTTTCAAGAGCAAAAAAATCTTAATTTTGTCTTTGGAATTGAATTTGTTGGTAAAAATTGACTATAAAACGATTTGTTTCCTGTCGTCCATTGAAAACTTTTAAATAACAACGCTAGAAAGCAAACAGATCAGTACAATTATCCACCTATAGTTTTATAATATAATTTTCTAAAAAAATTACAAAACAACAACATTTACAAACCGTTAGTGACCTGAGAGATTGCGTCACACACGTTACTGCACATTGTAACATCGTGTTTACAATTACCACGTACGTATTTGAAGAAATACGCAGCAGTTAAGAAATAGAGTGCTGTTTTAAAGTAAGAGAGGGCTAGAGACAGCTTTAGAAAGCTTCAATACATTCTATTTCAATGTTTGAAACTTTCAGCGTATTTATAAAATAAAACTTTTCAAGTGTTTACTTGAGAGAGTGGAGAGCTTTCGTGTTGTATGTTTTTAAAATACTTGTGTTGCAGTGTGTGTGTTTTAGAACATTTCTTCTTCACGTTGAGTATTAATTTAATGTAAGTAAGGGTCATGTTTTCAATTTTAAAGATTGATGACAGAGAAGCTTAAATTAAAGACTTTGTGTCATCAGGAATTTCTAATACCATATTTAAAATTTATTGCGTAAAATGTATATTGCGATCTATGAGATATTGAAATGTGTTTATTCAATGTAAACCGTAAATCCACGTGTTGAAAATTCAACGAAAAAGTTGGCACTTGCGTCGTCCATGTACCCAACCAACGAACTCTCTTATTTTTCAATTGCTTAATATTTTCTTGACATTCTGAGAACGTCATTTTGATTCAAATTACTTTTTTTTTTAATCAACGAATGTAAAATGTCCTTACTGTTTCTTTACACCACTGTAAGAAATTATAAAACCTTAATTATAATTAAATTCAGATTCACACGTTGTCCCTTTTTTTTGTAAGTGAATGTAAGGGACGACAATATGTGTTATTGCAAATGTCAGTGCAGTGTTAGGGGAACACGCCTTGAAGTAGAACTGCGGTTTCTGCGGTTGCTGTCGGATACAACATTAATTTGTAATACCAAGGAGTTAATGTTTTAACGCCATTCCCAGACTATATTGGTCGCCATATCTTCTGAAGACCTTTCTTAAAACAACTTTCTACTATTTATTTGCAGTTCATTTGTTTATTCTATCGAATGTCGACATTAACAAGACTTAATATAGTACTTTAATTCAATAAAAAAAATCATGTTTTCATATCTTCTTTTAATATATTAGACCCATAAACATGTTTGTGAAATTAAATTTACAATCAAAGAATCGTTTGTAACGGAAGTTATATTAAAATATTGAAAGAGAATATTTGATCAAATAGTTTAAGGATTTATTAACAAAGACGGAAGAAGAAATTTGTTTACATTGTGTCTGGTCGCAAACAGATTTAAAACAGTTGATTATTGATTAGCAGTTTTGTTTGTAAGTTATAACTTTTTTTCTTAATATCAGTGGATTTTTGTTAAATAACTAATAACATTTCTTGTAACCATTCCTAGTAGGTTTAGTAGTCGAATGGCGAAATTCGAACACACGACCGCTTGATCGGTAGTCCTTACTCTTAAAAGGCTGTTAGCGCTTCATTTCTTTATCTGTTTACAATCTTTACTTTGTATTTGTCACCAGTAAGTAGGTGCTAGTATGAATATATCATAACGTTACGAGTGCTAGATTTTTTTTATATTACTTTCCCGAAAAGTTCATTTGCACAGACAGAGTGGTTCGAATGCATCCTCACTCAAAATAGAACACTAACCCACTCAGAACACACTCCGGGTTTTATTACAATAGGAATTTTTGAGGCGTACTATCTTTTTTTTGAATAACTAATCTACTATCAGTGATTTTCTTTTCTTGATTGTAGTGTACCTAGCCTAGTAACGATTACATTGAAAGATATGTGTGAAGTTAACCAACCCGCACTGGGCCAGGGTTATTGACTGTCACTACTAGTAATAGGGTAGGCTCCGAGCCCCTCAGTGGGTACGTATAGTGTGCTGTTGATGATGAATGAACCTACTGCTGTTACGTGATCGTCAAATTGTGAACTGTCAACTTTATTTCACGCTAGCATATATACCATGGCTTGTTCTTTCAAGGGAGGTGGATCACCGTTATTTGTAACAAAAAAAAATCAAAGTTAAATCGTAAAAAATGTATATTAATTTGTACACATTATCGTCTACTGCATTAATATAATTTGCAAAGATGGAAATTCATTGTACTGTAACAAATTTAACACACGTAAAATTAGATTTTCATAATAAGCAGTTACCAAAATAGCTCCGAACAAACTGTTGCGAGCTTGTTACGTCTGCATTTAAATCAAATTGCAATCAGCATTGAGTTTTTAATGAAGTAAGCTTTTAATTAATGATAACCGATTAGTGACCAAATTCTTTGACAGATGGCGCTACTTGTATATGAAGTTATTAGAAAAACACAAGGAGTTAAGTAGAAACGTATTTAAAGTAATCGATAGTTTATAATAATAGGTGCTAAGTTGGCTGTTGTGCTTTTTGAAGATATTAAAAAAAATTCTAAATTGTTTTTAGACCACGATACAAGTACGTAGATGAAAGCTTATGGGACGTGAAATTTGTATTCAAACCCGCTCGGAAATGCATAAACGGAACACAAGCGATGCAAACACAACCGATTTATGTAACCCGTTTCATACACTATAACATGCGGCCACCAGCTGTTTGTTTAAATGACTCGACGATTATAATTTGACAAGGATATCTAACCCAATGAAAACACTATCAATGTTTCTTGGTTACGTCCGTCAAAAAACATATAAAACCTACTTAGACCTACAAAATGTCATGAAATAAAAAATGAGAGCTAAACACACTCTCGTCTGAAAGCCAATTACATAAAAAAGTCACAAGTCAGCATTACGACAATGGGCTTAAAAGGGTAGTGTTAATGAGCATTTAAATTTTAGTGTCAGTTCTGCCCACCGTGTGATATAATTAATTAGATGCTTAACAATAATCCATTCAAATGTCTACTCTTCGATTCTTAGACTTAAGCTTATTAATCACAGGACAGTAGATTCCTCTAGCGGTGTCACCAAAGGAATGTTACTTTGTTGGCTCAGAATGGATTTAGTTTAACAATAGGTATAAATGTAGTGTGACTTCTCTATGTATTACATAGATTTGCATATACCAAGTTGGTACAACGTCCAACAAGTTGCTTGCTTGTTTTGCTTGTTAGACTAAACTTCACTTTGTCAGTCTCTGTACAATGTTTTGTTCTATATTAATATTTAACTTGTGTTAAATTTGTATAACAGTGAGTTTTCACTGACGAAATGAACCCACGTCTCTCGCATTCTCTTCAAATATAGTTACACTATGTTTTGGTACAGCCGTGTAGACAGTGGAAGTTCAACGTACCACAAAAATAAGTTCGTAAAACCTTGAATATATTGAACATTTTCTGCAAGATTAAATCGCGAACAGTATGATAAACAGCATTTTTTTTTCACTAAACGATCAATACATGAATTGTGAAGTCATGATAACATCGACAGGAAACCTTAAGGGTAGGAAATTACAAAGAGATAATAATTGAAGATAAAATTTTAAGTTTGTGTAACTTTGAAACGGAATTAGACTTTATGCAAATGTAATTAGAGCGACCGCATCGAGGCCAGTGACCGTGACGTGGCCGTCTGAAGGGAACACCCACAAATTCACCTTAAATAAATCCACGGCTTCGGTGGAGAATTCTCTTATGAGTAAAATATAAGATTTTATATCTAGAAAATATAATACTGTTGCGAATAAAGACATTTATCTGAATAGAAAATATTCAAGAGAACGTAATATATATAGAAATTTAAATCGAAACATTTCTATTTAACATCATAATATTTTGTACAAATCTTTCGTTGTAAAGTTACGGCTAGTTTACCCACTGAGACGGTTAAATTGTTTGCATTATATTAGTACATATAACATATAAATATTCGAATTAACACGTTTCATTAACATGACATTGACATCCCATTGTGAAGAAAAAGTGTTAAAAAAAATCGTTAACACTTTAGTGGACAACCAGTTTTTTAATACATTGCCTCCTAATGCAATAAAAAAACAAAAGGTAGTCGGTAACCTATATATCGGATAGGTTACCAACTACTACAGACAGTAATCAATCTCCGTCGAACTTCATCCAGATCTGTTTTGAAGTTAAGTTAACAAATATTCAAACATTATTTTTTTAACAATGATTAACCTAGTGGTTGACCGTTATCCCACTTAGTATTAAGGGGTGAAAACAAATATAAAAATGACAAAGAGTAAGGAGTGAGATTAAAGTTTAGAATATCTATCTAGAATAGTCCTGTAATTATTTACGATGTACGATATTACAGGACTATTAAGGATGTAGAATATCAAGGATTAAGAAGTATTACAGAACTAATACGAGAGGAAATGTGACGTTCTTTGAAACAGTGAATACGATAGATGAATGTCTAGTGAATTATGACCGTTCGATGCAGATTTCTAGGTCATTAGGCGCGCCGGGATCTCCCTGCAGCGAGCGCGGAAGAGGATTGTACTGATAAACGATTTATTTCATAGACGTTATTTTTATATTCATGTTTTATAGTTGCATTAAGTTATAATGAGGGACTAATGGAACACTATTTACTTCAAATAGTAATTAAAAGAAGAAAACATCAGAGTAATCAATCACCTCTCAATACGTCTCTAATGGTGTGTTCGGAGACTGCCTTATAGTAAGAATGACTAGGCCGTAGTCTAATGAACATATGTAATTCGAAAATTGTAAAACACATTTATATATGTGCAGGCTTTAAACCGAGGAGTACAAGTCAAGCGCTCTATCCCTGACCTACAGACGCTCTACACCGGATGTGAATGGATTATAATATTTGACATTTAAAAAAAAACGTTTAAAAGTTTTATTTTACTTAATTTTAATAGCATCATTTCGTATTTAAATGTACATTATTTATGTACGATGGATTTAAAAAAAAAGAAAACTTTGTTTTTAAATGCATCGTACATAAATAATGTATAAAAATATAAATCAACTTATCTACTGTAATAAGAATAAAAAGCTAAAAGTCAAGTACACTTTGCGGTTAACGTTTCCCTAACAACAGTTGTATTAAAGTGGCCCGCAGAAAGCTACGCTTGCTTATTGTTTATGAAAAATGCAATGAATTCTCTGTAAACGAGAGTACTCTGCGCTTCAAGCGTTTGTTTTATTTTAAAGTCGTTGTTTATTGCGTTTTAATCACGTCGTTCTTAAACTTTTATTTTTAATACGTTTAATCTCGATATATTAAAAGATTTTTCATATTTAAATCATCAAAGGGGTAATCATTGTTTTGTCAACATGTAAATGAGCTATTTGTTAAAAAAAAAAACTAGTTGGGGTTTCAAACTATGCTTAAAGATTTAGGTTGATCAAATACTTTACACATCATCATCATCATCATCATCATCAGCAGCCTTTGTCTGCCCACTGTTGGACATAGGCCTTTCCAAATGCCTTCCACAGTATGCGGTCCTCTGCCTTCCGCATCCAACGACTTCCTGGCGTCCGCACTAAGTCGTCGGTACTTTACACATAACATAGATTAATTTGCTAATATATTTGTTCGGTTCCTTGTACAGTTGTGTGTTGTGTTAACGTTTCTTGGAAAGTATTTTATAACATTTTTTTTACGCTGAATAAGGTAGTGCTTGTGCTTGCGCGTGGTGTGATCAGCCTTACTTGTCCGTCTTCTCCACTTCGCTCTATCGTCAACATCTTGGTCTAAGACTTGGCAGGCAGCCATATCTCTGAGCACTACATCTTTCGATCTCGTCTTGGGTCTACCTCTGGATCGGGGACCGGGAAGAGAAAGATGCAGTGCCAGATTTCCGACATAGTCTGGCGGCCTCCGTCTTCAGCTAGTGCTTGACAACTATCCCACTATGCAGTCTATACATGATACGCGTTAGCTTAACAAATGCCTATTCACTCTACTTTTAAAGGCTCGGAGGTCATATTTGGACGGAAAAACTGACGCCGGTAACTTGTTCAAATCCTTTGCAGTACACATAAGGAACGATGTGAAATGAATATGAAAATAATTTCTTTTAGTTCTCAAACCAATCAAATAGAAACCAAGAAAATAAACATATGTTTATTTGGTAAGAAAATTTCGTTAGTAATCAAGAATAATATTGGAGGCGTGATCCACACAATACGTAATTAATTTCCTCGATTCTATTAAAGGGTAAATACAGCTTGCTTCAAAGGATTTCAAGAGGAAACTTGCTCGGAGTTACAAAGCTAATGTTGATTTCGGCTTAACTAATTGCAACTAATTTTGCTTCAATATCGCAGTCAAATATGTTTTTACATTCACGTCCATCAATTGATGCCAGCTTTAGTTACTACTCTCGTATCATCATCATCAGCCCTTGTCTGTCCACTGTTGGATATAGGCCTTTCCCAATGAAATTTTCTCGTATGAAGAAAAATATTACAACAGTTCTTTAATGGAATGGTTACATGAAATATTAGTAAATTAGCAAAAATCCAATATTTTTTTTTTATAAAAAATAAACCGTGCCATGGTCGCTGCGATCTTACACAACGAATTTATAAAAATATTACGCTTTATAAAATAGTGTAGATTGAAATTTTATTTTACGGTAAACGAGATTTTAGTTTCATAAATGTTAATGATTTGTAAGGTGCCCGTATCATCACAGTGACAACTTTCGAGTTTTTGATATCCAAAAATCTACACTAACGTAGAAATATTTATTATTATTTTAATTATATATTTCTATTGTGTGTGTCCGTGAAGCGTTCCCTCGCGTCACTGATTACATATTCAATGTTGTCTCCGGGGCAAATTGGATACCACTTACATGTATAACTAGAACGGGCTATTGTCCCTAATGATGTTATATGTAAATCTTCATTACACATCTTGTGAGCAGTGGCGCCATCTTCTGTCGGAACTAAAACATATTTTAAAGTAATTGCGAATTCTCACTGGTATTAAAAAAGAAGATTGAAATATAATAACGTAATTCATCATGCTTTTTTACGACATATCTCCAAAACTGCTTAACAGATCTTTATGAAATTTAGTATACATGTAGAACACAGTCTAGAAGGACACATGCTAAGTTTTTTTTTTAAATTACGCGCGTTCGGAGTCACGGGCGTTAGTCAGTATTCCTATAATATTTTGTGTCAACATTTTACGCAACTGTTTACAGTAGTTAAACCCGCCGATATAGTTAAATGTTTGCCCGTTCCCAAACTATAGTTTACACAGGACAGACAGTTCCTATGTCAGCCCATTTTCTAAAACTCGATTTGCAAACAAGAAGCCAGCTTGATACCTGGGCACAATTTATTCATGGCGTTACATGTTTACTTTGACAACACTTGATACAATATTACTTGTAAATAAAATAGATAAAAATGCAAGTATATAGATGTATGGTAGCAGGTAACTTCAAAACGACTGAACTAATCTTGATGAAATTTCGCGCATAGACAGATTACAGTCTAGAATAACGCAGAGACTGTAATCTACTTTTATTAACAAGAAAGTCTTTAAATAGCGATTTATTAAAAACTTTTTTTTACGTAAAATAACTCGCACGTTTCTTTTAAAACCATTGACACTTTCTATATGACATAAGCTTGCCGCCAACTTTTTTTTTCGATGCTCATAGATAGTAACACCAGAGGAGTCGCAGATGCGTTGCCGACCTTTAAGGAGAACGTACGCTCTGTCCTTGAAAGACCCTAACTCGTAACTGTTTGGAAATACAGCCGACGACAGAGTAACTTCAGTTTAAAATGTGATATTAGATTTAAGGAAATTTTGCAAAGTTTAAAAAAAAATTAAGAAATAAAAAAATAAAAATTGTCCGCACCCCAGGTCCCTGACCCAAAAACATGTCAGGGGAACGAGAGTGGGGCCTAGCGCCCCACATAAAAAAAAACTTCACTTTACTATATAGAATTACTCATTCCACCCGGACGGAGCACCGGGAACGCAAAATTATTTATAAAAAAGTGGCCTGTATTATTAAGTATTATGTTTTTTTTTTTTATTTCGTGAACAGTTTTGCGAAAGTTCTTCTTCAGTTTTTTATTGATTGCGAATGGGGAAACCGAGTTCATTTGTTATTCGCGCGCGTCCCTGACGTACTGTTCATTCGCTGTTCGCGTTACCAATAGTGACAATGTCAGTAAAACATGTTATTGTGTCATTACTCAGAAACGGACAGTTATTTGGTAGCGGCGTTATCCGTCAATTCAACAATATCTCTCGGGAGTATCGATAAGGAATGAACATTTATAATAAAATAGTCTATTGGCACTCTTAGAGACCTTCCTTCACGCTGTCCCCTAGTGTACATTTCTTATCCTGAGTGCCTTTAGCGACCATATAGAAACGCTGAGTACAGTTAATGTGTTATGGAATTTTATCAGTAATATATTACTTTTTTTGATTGAGCATCGGTGGCGCAGTTGCGCTTGACCGACATTGTCCAGGTTCGATTCCCGCCCTGTACCAATGTGTATTTTAATTTTCGAATTGCATATGTACATTAACCGACGCTCTTACGGTGAAGGAAAACATCGTGATGCAACCTGCACATATC
>JAODUI010000002.1:5668971-5695343 GCA_027563995.1 Papilio gigon
TACATTAACCGACGCTCTTACGGTGAAGGAAAACATCGTGATGCAACCTGCACATATCGGCGAAGAAATTCAAAGATGTATGTGAAGTCAACCAACACGCACTGGGCCAGCGTGGTTGACTATGGCCTAGTCACTACCCTTAATAATAGGGTAGACTCTGAGCCCCTCGGTGGGGACGTATAATGAGCTGATGATAATATTACTTTTACAAATCCAACTAAACTGTGCTCGTGCTAGGATACTAATTTATGAAAATAGTCGAATGACATGATTCAATCTGATCCATTTGATCGAGAATCCGTTATTTTAACCATTAAGCTATTGGCGCTATATAATATTTGTATTTTGTAACAGTGTTTGTTTGTGACGAGTTATTAAATAAAAATTTAAAATTATTACATGTTTAAATTATTTAATACGACATTATTTACGTTCTTTTAATATATGTGACAAGGATAAGAAAAGTGTCATATAAAATGTTAAAATAAATGTGCAAACGAAATGCCACCGCCGCAGTGGTGCCTGCTAAAATGTGTCCGATAAAGAGAATCGTTTAAATTAAAGCAAGAAATGTGGTTTGTTCAAATGAGTCTGTTAAATTCATTGGCGAGAATATTAATTTGATTTTAGTCGACAACTCTGTATTAAATCTTTTACATCAGTATTCTAACACACTTGTATTGCGGAATAAAAACATGGAAAACAAAAGAAAAACGGTATTTCTAAGTAAAGATTTTAATAGCTCTGCGTATCGCCTAAATTGTTGACCAATGTAATAAACATACATTAAGTCACTCTATCTATTTTCATGTAATTCGGAGGAGTGCAAAAGTGTCAGCTGAAAACTTCTATAGGCTAACTTCGTCCCTGCAAACGCTTAGCCAGTTTCCTTTTGCCAGACTTTTGTACAGTTTGTTTAGAGATTACGTTTTAAAATGTTTTAGACCATATATGTTTCTTAGCTTTCTTGCATTAAATGTTAACATTTGAAGTAGGATTTTCTTAGCTCCTAATATAAAAGACATTTATATTACCTGCAGGTTCATGTTTTATTATAATTTGTCTAGTTTAAAATTACGAATGGGATAGACGGAAATACTGATTTTAATTCATGTATAGATAGAATTTAAATTTAAAAAATTATATTCTAAAGTGTGTACAGAGAGAATTGTGAGCTCACGTAATTATATAGCTGAATCGATAGAGTGTAATGTTATTTGGTGCTGGCGGCGCGCCAAGGATGCTGTATTGGAACGTGATCTAAATAGTGTAACACTCACAAACTCCGTACATTCCATTGCCTAGTGTAAGTTAAATTAAGCCTCCAAAGTTAATCGTATTTTAGATGTTTACCTAGTCTTAGAAGTCCTGGGCCGTTGTTGTGATTAGTTTTCAAGTTATAGATTGATTTCTGAACGAGTTTTATGTTTGGACATGTTAGTGTTTACTTTAAAGGCAATCTTACCCTATTAATTAGGGGTCACTAGACTAGGATAGCTAGTTAGTAATGACAATTAACTGTTTTAATTCAACATCAATCTGCCCTTTTCCCTATGGAGGGTCGGCACGGGATGTATTACTCTTCCGTACATCTCTGTCAACCGTCATATTTGAACTCACACACTTCCTACGCATATCGTCTTTTACGCAATCTATCCACACCTTATTCGGTCTTCCTCTACCTTTATGGCTATAAAGGTACTAATATAATTTAAGTTTTATTTTTTTTTACATTTAAATCATCATCATATCAGTCACACGTCGTCCACTGCTGGGCGTACGCCTCCACAAAGATCGCCACGATGACCTACTTCATTTAAATGCTTCATATCAACTTTCAATGCCGATGATGAGAGATCTCTTTGCAATAGTTATTGACTTCATTATAATTTGTGACATAAAGTTATGTTAACTATAAAAAATTTAATTTAAATACACCATTAAGAAGTTAAATGTTTGTAAGGCGTTGCGTCGTGTAAAGAGGAAGTCGCAAGCGATTCGAGTGCACTTAACGGAATGAGTTTAGCTGTGTAACCTTGAGATATTCTCCGTTAATGTACATTTACGTTATTTCAATGCAAATGCATTATATTAAATTGTTATTAAAAGTATTTTAAAATTATATGTTAATTTAATTGTGCTGTTTGCAATAAGGACTGTTGCTCGAATGCTCCGCTCGCTCGTCACGACCACACAAGACATGTTTAGTGGAAGTTCCACGTTCCTTCTGATGAATGTACAGGTCGGAGTTTACATTTTAGTCTTTTCACTTTCCACTATTTTCTATATAAGGAAAGAATGAGAATATGAAGTGGATTTGGCAGAGGACACGACGAATCGGAACGACGAAAGGACATCAAGTGACCATTTCCTTTTTTGTCATCTTATACTAAAAAAAAACTGACTGTTCTAGACCGAGGGAGGAGACGAATTCGCTTAGTGTTTTGTTAATATTAAAAATTTGCACAATAGTCCTGTTAAATAATTAATCAGAAAGTTTCGTGTAATTTATAATATCTCATTTAAAAATTAAATAAATTTCGAAGTATTAAGCGAAAATTGTAAAATAACTCTAGTTAGATTCAAGCTTGAATTCGGTGAAAATAAGGTCTGGAAAAAATGTCGTATCAAAGTTACGCAAGAGCTTAGAAATTGTTGAAAACTTGCAATTCTATTGTTCCTGACGTTTGGAACTTTTTAAAAAAGTCTTAACTTTCAGTTGGCAACATTTTAACTGGTGCACTTAAATAAACAAGGCAGTGAGCCAGGGAATTTCTCTAGTTGCATTGAAAAGCCTATTTCAGTAATTAACAAGAAAAGTTTTAAAACACTTTTTTGAAATATTGCTTATTTAAAATTATATTTTCTAAGAACATTTGAATCACTAAATACGCACAAAATGTCACTAAACACAGTCAGAGTATTTGAGTGTAGATTTAGTGTGTTTTACCAGTATGTCTAGATAGTATGATAATAAATACAATGGATTCATTGAACCTCCATTAACGCCGGCTGAATGAACACGGACAGGTTTCCGACCTAACTGAAGCTGAATGTGACCATCCATCAATACAGTTTAGCGATTGCTTTTCTCTGAATAGCATTAATTCTGCATAATTATTCGCCCCCAATAATGTTTCCTATTCATTGGTTTATTTAATTAAATATCGAAAACAAGTGAACGATTCAATTAAACAATGTCTTAATTAAAGATAAAGTTTAACTTTGACTTAGTCATTACTTTTTTTGTTATTAAAATGTCATTAGATGTTTTATACGCGAAGGGGTACGAGCGGTGGGATCCCCGAAGACGTCGACTCCCCTAAACAACACTAGAGGAGCAAATGCGTTGCCGGCCTTTGAGGAAGAGATACGCTCGCTTCTACGTTACGCGACGTTGTGTTCGGTTTCCCCGGAAGCACAGAAGCGAACGAACATGTAAATGCTTTTGTGCTCGCAATAAGAAATTAATGTGACTCGAAAATGTTAGTTGGGATAAAGCTACGAATTTTTTTTTAAGTAAAAATATTAGTTGATTTTTGTTAATTTACGAATACTTCTTGTAACTATGTAAGCTTGAAAAACGTTGTGTTTGGTATTGTTCATGACCATAGTCGAATGGTGAGATTCGAACACGCTACCGTTAGATCGGTAGACTGTCCCTATATCTGTTAAGCTATTGGCGCTTCCTCGTATTCCTACATCTATAAAATTAAAGTTAATAAATCTGATCGAGGGACCGAACGCAAGACAATCTAATGATATCTATCATGTGATGTATAAAGATTGTATGTGCGGATAATAGGCTGAACGGATCTGGATGAAATGGAACAGAGACAAAGACTATTATCGGAAAAGTATCATAGTTTATTTCATTTATTTTTATGTTTTTTTATATAAGACAAAATACGATCAAAAGATAGTGTGTAAATTAAAAAGCTCATTCAACTTCTTGTACGAGATTTTTTATTGTATAATAAATTAATGCATTTTCTTTGGTATGCTTTTACTTAAGCAAACATCTTTCGCATCCCGTCAGTTGGTATTTAAAAAATAATAACATGGAAGTTGTAAAATTCTCTTTCACAAATTAAAAAAAAAAATCTCGATTTATAAACGAGAAAATTTTATGCACAAAATTTATTGCACTCCGCTGAGAAATTGCAGTTTTGCACTTCTATTCATAAAGAAACTTTTCCAGCTGCAGTTATTAGTCTTTTATGAGAAACTGGCGGGAGTGGTAACATCGTTACGAGCCCGGCCAATATCACTCCTCGCGCGAGGCGCTTGTTAATATTTTTGCATCAAATCTTTTGCATATAACTCTTTCAACTGTCAGCTATCTTCGACTATTGCTATGTATAATTCCAATTTATTTGAAAATTCATTTATTCTAAACCGTCATGATTAGTTAGGTTAAATAATAATAATTGCGTTTGTTTGCCCACTGCTGAAAGCCTTTCTCAATGTTTTCAACAGTATCCGGTCCTCTGCCTTCCGCATGCAACACAAGGTATAACGTTTGTTTTTTGTTTTTAATAATTCCTCTATACATTTCATTTAAATGTTATATTTTTCTAAGTAAGAATCAGGTCATAGTTGACAATGGTAGAATATTTTATTGTAGAACAGGGAAGTGTTATTACTCGGAGCGTGTCGTAAACTCTATTATCATACTTTACATAGTTACTCATATTATTTACGTCCATTTATAATGGTTTGTACCAAGAAAATGAAGTTAATGATTTTTGTTTTGTTTTGACGACATTTTTTTTTATACCTGAAGGGGGAAAACGAGCTGCCTGAAAACAAAAGTGAGCGTCGATGCCAATGGACACTTGCAATACTAGAGGAACTACAGATGCGATGCCGGATTTTGAGAGAGAGGTACGTTGCAGATTAGGTAGACATGATTTCGCTTGATGTCCTCACCTATTCTTTCTTTGTCTCTGGTTACTTGTCTCTGCAGGTTCCGCCCAGGTAGACGCATATATGAACTGACGACGGTTACAGGCTATTAAATTTAGCATGTTAAGTTACTTCCTCAGTGTAAGCGTTAATGCATTAAATTCGCTTTTATATTAAAATAATTTCAAAAATGAATAGGCCTAACATTAACACGTATCTGCAGACTACGTATAAAGATTTTATTTACCAATCGGTGCAGAACACGAATCGGAAAGCAACGCAAATAGTTTATACGGTCGAGCTTAAAATTTGCATTTACAGCCTTTAGCAAATTCGCCAACAGAACATAGGCGTTGCAAGCATAACAAATTTATGTAGACACGTTTTATACTGCAGTGTTTGTTTAGCTCGAAGCGCGAGGTACCTCTATTCTGTCGCAGTTTTATAAATTTAAAGATAAAATTGTTTTTATATTTATGTATATGAGTAAAGTATTTTTTTTTAATCCGTTAGTTTACGATATCAATTATGCAAGAAAATTGAGGAGATTTTATCCGACGCCGTGTTCGTGGAATATCCAATATTAAGGCATTAATATGTAGCAAGTAATTTAGAATTTCGATAGAATTTCCATTCAATCCAATCAACCTTTTCGTGGGTACACGGCGAGCATTTGTGAAAACTTTGGGTTTATAGCTAATCTTCGTTCACAATTTTCCTTATCAAAACGCTTGAAGGGCTCGTTTGGCGAAACTTTTACGCTGAAGTCCGTGAAGAGCTTTTCAAAGCTCGCAATGTAATCGAGAACTTTTCTTACCGAAAAATGATATTTTTTACTAAGATTGTATTCAACATTTTTTTAATATAATATTATAAAGTTACGACGTATTGTACATTCGTTTTATATATAAAGCTTGCACCGTGTATATAATGTATTCTTACCCTGATAACATATAATCATTCCAAGCAAGGATAACTAACATGTTTTCAAACAGATGTGTCAGCTATGTAAAGTCGCGGTCGACAATAAATACTTACCATATAAAATGTCTTCGATTAAAAATGGTATTTTTTTCAAAATTTCCTGATAATTAGATTATTGCTTGAAATAAATTAAAAAAATTTAAATGCTTGACCTGTAAAGAAATTTACGTTTTGAATCGTGCTATTTTACGATGAATCCGTCGGTATGTCTCGGTAATTTGTCATCTGAGTGTTACTTTAATTACATTAAAACATTATTTTATTCTTTACACGAATTAATTTAGGTAAAACGTCCAGAGTGTTTTAAAGTAATAATGAAAATTAAAATGATTCCTTTGAATGTCTAAACTTTCGTGTCTTAACGCTAAATGTCGCCGAGCACGCACAGAATTAAGTTGGAATTAAATAAATGAAGACACGTCAAGCCTTCAACAACGAAAACCTTAATTACTAGAGTGCGAATCTTACTAAAATAATAAATGCGAAAGTTTGGATGGATGGATGTCTGTTACCATGTATCTTCAGAACAGCTTAACGCCGTCAAGCTATTGTTTAGATGAAAACATATGCTACTAATAAAGATTTATTTTTAAATTCGAAGACGAATTTGCGTTCGACAGTTAGTATTAAATAATTTGTGAAATTGTGATAAAAGTACAGTCGGATGCAGTCGAATTTATTCATATTTTTTAAAATAAAGTAACAGGTTTTAATCAAATCTTTGTTCATAAGATAGATCTTTGTAACTCTATCACTTAAATAGAGATCACGCCATTACTGGTTTTGTAATCATCGATCGATTCTAGAATTTATTACTTGTTTTCTTCACATCCAATATGTTCGACAATGGTTGTCGAAATTTTGTGCCTTAAGCACATTATTTTATTTTGGAATACCTTTTTATTGAAACGTTATTCTTACATACCTACTCTGACGTAACGACTCAAAATGGGTCTTGGCCTCTGACAGGAGAGGTCGCCACCGTCGGCTGTCCTGACAGTTGATCATTATAAGACGGTTGTTATAATTGTTGTAACACGTCTATGAATTGTATCACGTAACGTCCCCTTTAATCAATTTGCATTAATCAACATTAATTTATTCAATTAAAACAATTTAATCTCGACAAGCTTACCGCAGCCAATTATTGCATACCTGATTGGATAATGGTACTAAGATCTCATTGATAAACATCATCATCTTTCCCTATAACCTACAGAGGGTCGGCACAGTATGTACTATATCATAAATCTCAGTCAGTCGTCACATCTCAACTCACACAATTCCTACGCACGTCCTCTTTCACACAATCCATCCATGCCTTCGTTCATCCTCTACTCTTATAGCCATCCATATTCAATCTCATCACCTTCTTGTTTACAAACATTTATTGATAAAGATCAGATAATTAGCGAATTGAAATGAATCATTTTTTTTCAATCTTCTCTCTTACATAACCTGGTGAATTTCTTCTATTCTGATATTGATAAAATTTCAAATGATGATAGAACAAATGACATTAGGTTGAAAGCATTAAACGTCGTTAAATACAATAATGTATTTAATGCCGTAACCGCGGTGTATTCATAACACGCGTTTGTAATGAATAAATTGGATTCTATCAATTTTCCTTAACGAACTTTGCAAACTAGTGAATGCAAAGTTCCATAAACTCCGTACATCTAGGGTAATGTGTCTAACTTCATTAAGGGCATTTTATTCAATAGACTAGAAATACTATGATTTTTAAGATAACGATGACACTGGTAACGCCGTGAGTTCGCTAAAACAGCGAAATGACCGCTGCCTCTATAGGCAGATAGAATTAGAAATACGCATTTAAAGCTGTGTTACCTATCTCTTAATCAATGTCAGATCTCTCATATCTGGCCGTTAATAAAATACATTAAGAAATCATGATTCTTAAAAAATACTAAAGTAAACATGATGTTGATGGGGCCATGAAAACCTGGCATGGCCAAGGCATCCACGGACAGGACGACGCAGCGTTGTTCTGTCCGTGGATGCCATGCCGATGAACTGGTCAAGTTTGCGGAAGTGAGGGCGGCCGAGGACTGATCGTCGTGGCGATCTTTGGAGGACTACGCTCACCGTGGGCGACATGTGGCTCATATGACAATGAAAGATGATGGTGATTTATAAAGAGATATCAATTATAAAATTAAATATCCACTATGTTGGATATATATAGTTTAGTTTCCGTTTGTTCGCACTAGATCATTCGCCGGGAGTTTTATAGGGGCAATAGGATATCTTTACTGATAAAATAGTTTTCTTGTCCCATATATTCAGTGCGAGCCGATAATACTGTCCCTTGTATTTTTGCTTCAGTCGTTATTCTGCTAGTCGTAAAATTTCGGTTACTACAAGAAAAACAGCTCACAAAGGTAATATTGAAATGCTTCCAACATTTTATTTAAGTCTCTAAGATTTTTAAGAGAAAATAACAACCACCAACGACGTTTTATTGTCAGTTTATAGTGTGAATAGTTTATACTACTTATAAAAATGGCTTAACTCACGTGTAAATCGATGTAGGTACCGATAAGTGTTAAGCCCATCAGGGGCTCTTCTACAGGGTGAGTGGGATTAGTACTTTAGTGCGTTTCTCACTTTTTAATTATTTAAAAATAGATTTTTGTTTATTAGTAGATTTGTACAGATAAGAAAAACTCTTGGGAATTGATTTTTCGACTCCAGTTACTTGATCACTGTATTTAAGGTAAGCTCAAAGGAAAATCCTTCTGACAATAATTAAATTTGCTTGAATTGTCCCGTTTTAGGACTTTGACCCGGAAACAAACGGTTTTTTCCTCAATTAAATAGTAAACAGACGTCGGTATATCGAAATTAATCAAGTCCTTTATATATAAATAAAGTAAATACTTGACATATTTTTACAAATACTAAAGCAACTGTGTGTTTATAATCGAATTATTTCATGGATATGTAAAAAGTTTAAATAATTTTACTGTATTTAGTTTGATAGAGTTGTTAAGATTCAAATTTATTTAGATTAAATTTAACAAAGAAAGTTAGCAAAAACTATGAGAAACTTGTCTGGATTAGTACTTTCGTTAATCAATTATACCGAGTTAACTGACATTTCTAGTTTTAGTTCAAATAAGGGCATTAATTTGATTTATTTCACAAATTTATACATTTTCAGCACCAATAGCCTAATGGTTAAGGATACGGATTTCCGATCATGTAGTCAAGAGTTCGAATCCCGCCATTCGGCTATTGATGTGAACCATTCCTAACACAAGCTTTTTTCAAGCCTACCTGGCATGGTTATAAGAATTATTAATAAATTAACTAAAATCTAGTAATATTTTTGTATACAATTTTTTTTTATGTACGAAAATTGTGTTTGTTTTCAAGATAATTGTAGTTTAAGTTAGTAAGCCGCAATCAAATCTATTTATTGTAAACTCAACATTCATTAAGATCGTTAGTACTAAATCTATACTAAGAATAGTTGTTGATCAGTTAGTTAACTCTGAGTTCTGAATGTTGTCATTTGAATTAACTTTAATTGACATTTAAATCTTGACATTTTATAGAACTCAGAGTTGAATAACTTATATAATAGACTATACATTTTACTTAGCTATTTAATTAACTTTTAACACAACTTAACTTTAAGTAACATTTAACTTGAGTAAGTTAGTAACTTAAATCGCCAAGCCAAAAGTTTGATAGAACACTTATATGATTGTAGTGTAGAGTTAGTTATATGAAGTCTGTCAGAGTGGCTTTGATCTCTTGATACGATTGGTTCCAATATAACGAAGTTATTTCGTCCAGCTGATTATACATTCTGTCTGCAGTTAGTGGTGGCAACCCTAAAACGATCGATAGAAAAAGAAACAAAAACACTATATTGTACATGGCAATTATTCTTGTGACTTGAACTGATGACAACACTGAGAAAAGAAATACAAGGAAATTTATTTTGTGTTCCGGTGGTATCTTTAGTTTACATATCTCGAATGTTCTTTAGCTAGTAAGAAGCATTTAGTTTTAATAATAAGGAGATTTTTACTACTTCCTAATATTTCTTATACTTATCCTTCCAACTAAGTTCTAGGCTTGTGCTAGGATATTGTTTACAATAGTCGAATGGCGGGATTCGAACCCTGGCAACCGGAAATCCGTATACTTAACCATTAGGCTATTGGTGCTTCAAAAAATTAATTTAATATAATTTAATTTGTGTCAATTGTATTGCGGCAATATCGTGAAACTTTGACAAGAATGGTCTAAACATGAGATTATAATACTTTGGTTGTGTACACACACACGCACACGCGTGATAGTTCGTGTGTACATACAAAAACGGTTGTATTTTTTATTAAAAAAAGGAAACTCACTCCCGCAAGCAATACTCTGGACTAATGAATTTTAAGGTTATGTTTAATATTAAATTGTGATAACAGTAAGTCTGAATTATCTAACTTTTGTCGTAATTAAAATGAACGCCTTCATTTATTTTATACAGCAGTTCGTATTTTACAAGAACAATTCAAAATAACGGTTATTGTCGGATGATTTGAAAGTTTACCTCGTTGTTTATAATTCCAGAATTGGCTTCACTTCGAACCTTTTCTGGGAATAATTGTAAAATGTTGGCAATAGACGGAGTGGAATTATTTTGAACATCAACGATGTATAAAATGTGACAGTAAAATATGTTTTATTCATAAATACCGTAGGGAGCATCCATCGTAATCATCATATCAGCCATGTCGCCCACTGCTGGGCGTAGGCTTCCCTCGAAGATCGCCACTACGATCGGTCCTGGGCCCCCCTTATCCAGGATACCCCCGCAAACTTGACCAGATCATCGGTCCATCTTGCACGTGGCCTACCCACGGTGCGTCGACCTATCTGTGGCCGCCATTCCAGGACTCTGTGGCCCCATCGAGCATTAGGAGTTTAATTTTTTTTTTGGTTTTGGAATTGACATTACTAATCCATTACACGCTGATTTATCAGAACTTAACTTGTCATTTACTTTTAAATTTATCGCTTTATTTTGTTTTCATTTATTAAATGGAAAAGCTTCTTTACTTTAGTTGTCCAAAATAATTTTAACAATTACAATTATCGATGTACTTAATTCAATTTAATATTCAGTCGAGTAACTCGTACAAACAGCCAGATATAAAATGAACTCTTGAAAAGGTTGCAAAAGTGTAGACATATTCGTGTAAGCGACGTAAGCAAATAGTCTCTTGTGGGAGACAAGTCTCGACGACTAAGTGACGTGTGTAATTGACTGGTATTCACAAAGCTTTTGTCATTTTCATACATTTACGTGCCTCATTTATTTAATGGGCTGTTTAGTAAGACTGTTGTCTAGTCGGAAAAAAAAGATCAGTTATATGACTTTTCAGATTTCAGTAATAGTATATTGGTGTTCACCAAACTTTATTTTTAGGCAGTTATTCCAGATATGTTTTGACCTTTTGCTAGGTTTATAGTCTCCATAATAGTCGAATAATGGACCCACGACTATGGCTGCTTGAAAGTCCGTTATTCCGTCCGTATATTGGTTTTGTTTTTGCATATTTTTTGTCTCTGCTAAGGAAGCTATTTGTTTATCATTAAGCATTTCAAATAATCAGTCTATCCTTATATTAATACAAATATAGGAACATTTTAAATGAGATAAATCGATACTACGCTATGAGATATATACGAGAAGGGTAACCATATGTCTTTCACATTACACATTATGTCATCAATGATAGATGCCAAACACCTACGAAGTTTCACGGTTCCACTATGTGGATAAATGTCTATTAATAAAACAGAAAATTCGATTGATAACTTTACTTTCCTTTACTCATTTTATTACAAAGTCTTATCATAAACATATAATTTCGTTGTCTAAAGAAATACGATATATTAAGCTTGTAAAAATTGAAAAAAGATCTCAATTCGAAAACTATTTTTAGTTATTTTGTACAAATATTATAATTTAATGTGAAAATCTAAAAAATAAATTATTTGCATGTAATAGAAACAATGTCAACATTTCAACAAAAGCGTATTATTAAATAACTCGGCATTATGAAAGCATTAATGTCAGAAATGAATATTTTTTGTGACGGAGACAGCGAAATATTTTAAAGCATTATCGTAGCCAGTGTTTCTTTGTTCGAGAGGAAATGTTAGGAAAGAAATGAATCTCTCGCTTCATTCTGACCTTAATGCATTTTTAAATAATGTTATAATGTAAACAAAGACATACGATGTCATTTCTGACATATCTGATAACTTATTCGATTTTTTACCACAGAGTGACAAATTTATGCCACTGGCAGGGGACGGCGTAGGACAGGCGACACTAGCGACCTCTTGTGTCGCAGGCCAAGACATACTTTAGGTCATACCAGCGGAGTAACTAAGTACCAAATTTGTATTGACTTGTCTGCTTATGATTAAACTATTAAGAACTATGATTTGTTCCTAAATAATAATGTACGCTTGACAACGATCTTAAGTTATTTTATGATATGGTCGAGGCCTTTAAAGTTTATTTAAATTTTTATGTTTAGTAATTACCTATTCACTTTATTGTTGAAGCCCCGCCCGCCCGTGGTACTCGGACGGAAACGCTGAAATAAAAAAGTGAATTGTTTTGAACTCTCGCTTTATTATTGATAATATACGAATGTTAATTATTACTAACAATAATAATAAAAATTCTTTATTTCATAAAACCTCCATCAAATTTTTGCTGGGGCTCTGCTTCCTGTGGTAGGTAGGGACCTGTGTTACAGGAAGCAGTGCCTTCTCCTGGTCACCACCAAATGTTTGTCTATTCACTGTAAGTGTGTGTGTGTGTAGGTATGTGTATAGAGTAATTGAGATGAGGTTTTAATTAATACGTTTATATGTTAAAGGTTTGAAGCTTGAACAATTGTAGAAACCTAGATCTGCGCTGTGCTCCGTTTAACTTTAGTTTTGCTGCCCCCATTTTATCTATGCAAATGAAGTTAGCTACGGCTAGTATTTGTACTGTTGATAAAACAAACTGCTCTATAAAGTTGTTCACGTTAGACGTTGCGTGAGTTTTATAATTAAAAATACGTTTACAAATATTGACGTGAACTTAGATATGTTAAAGATACGAATAAATTAAAAAAAAGGAAATGTGACAGTTTAAAAAAAAACGCTTAAAAAAAAACAATCTTAATTTAAATTTATTCGTACCTTTCTATACATGTGCTTGTAATCTGGATTCGATTAAAGTTTAATTGTATTAAAATTTGTTACCTTGTTTTATTTTCCAAACACAACAATTACAAAACAAATGTAGTTAAATATCATGTTGGTATAAGCGCTTCGCACTTTAACTTTGTTCTGTTTGTCTTACACCGTTGTGGGGCTATATATAAAATTGTTTTCGGTATCTAAAATTTCTGTTCACAATGTTAGTTTTAGGTATATTTAGAAAACCACGTAGATGGCTTTGTAATACAAGCGTAGATTAAGCGTAGCAAAGCTTCACAGCGGTGTAGCAGCGGCGTAGCGCGAGCGTAGAGATGGCGTAGCATAGGGATAGTAGGGTATAATAAGTCGTAGAAAGCTTTTTAGTTATTTTCGGGTATTACTAAATCTAAGGTTTCATTATCCAAATCTTGATTTGACATTATACTAAATAAAATGTACAAGGATACTAGCTGCCCTTTCCCTATGGAGGCTCGGCACAGTATGTACTCCATGCATCTCTGTCAGCCGTCATATCCGAACTCACGCACTTCCTTCGCATATCCTCTTCCACGCGAACCGTCCACACCTTCTAAGTGTGAGGTTACTATCATGGAGTATAATAAGGATATATGAGGGAAGTCGAGTTGGCGTGAATTAAATTAGTTTAGTTATAATTTGCCATACTTCATTAAAAGTTTATACGTCAAACAATTCAAAACTTTTTGATCCAATTTACAACACAACTGAGAAGTTATTAATAACGTACGGGAAGTTTGAGAAGCACAATACATGCAGTCCATGCAAGTTTAATAATGAAATCGTATAAAACTTATCGAGTTTTGAACTCGGCTGATATTTTTAATGACAGTTTCAAAGAAAATTACTTTAAAAAAAACTTACGTTATGAGGACTTTTATGTATACAAAATATTAGATAGTATAATTTCGTTTATTGAATCGGTAATTGATCTGTCAACAATGTACAGAAGTGACAGTAACTTAAGATATATTTATCCCTTTACTCTTGATATTACTAATTGAATGCCAATTTGTCTATGGCCGAAGGATCACAAATACTATCGCTACGTACAACTATAGCTATACTAGACTGAATGCTTTCATTTATCATTTTCCTGATGCATTGTTATTTTACATAAGAGAAGGAGGGAAGCGAGCGGATCAGAAGAGTTCATCAACGCCCTTGGTCATCTGCAATACCAGATGAAGCCCAGATGCATTGCCGAGCTTTGAGTGAGAGATACCCTCTACTTCGCTTTTTGAAGAACCTTTTTTGACTTCTTAACAAGAAGTTCTTAATAGGAAGGTTTAAAGGTAATGTTTTTTTTATTTCAAGTGTTTTAATAAATTGAAGTCAATTTTATGAATTATACAACCATTATGAACGAGCTTTAACTTAGCTAGTGGCGCAATTTGCGTCAGATTACGCTAAATGAGTATTGTTAAAGTTAAATCCATCTAAAGAGTGAGAGCACAAAGTTATATTACCACCGCTTTAAAAACTTTCCTCTAAAATGTGGTTTTAGATAAATAAGTTTTGACGAAATTTTGTCATTTGTTTTCACACGTCTTTTGTTTATTCATTACTCAAGTTACGAGTTGAAAGCAATTAGTTATTTAGGTTAAAATAAATTTATAACTTTAATAGTGTAATCAAATATAAAACTACATATAACGTGTTAACGAGGCTTTCGCGATAGGCAGTATTAAACAGATAAAGCCTCTTTATATCTATGTTTTTTTTTAAATTGATACCTTTAATGTATTTATTATAAATACCTATTGTAATCTATCGTGTGTACTGGTACAATAGACTAGAGGTTAAACTATACTGTACTAAAATTATAATAAAAACACAGCGTGACTATCAGCAAGAGGTCTTATCACTATACTCGTCAGGAATCCAAGAGCGTCACATCCCTAGCGCATCTGCGTTTTATAATCAAAGTCAAAAGACAACTACATCCATATCTTTTCTGCAATAATCTTGCATTTTCGCCACACCGGAAATGAGGGCGATAACAATATATCAATACACATTGAAATTAATGAAATTTTAGTTTTATAAAAGTGGAATTCCGCAGTTTTTCTTCCTTAGCATATATACAGGCTGTTACATTTTTGTAATGTAAATAACTGTGTTAAGTTAGGTGACATCCTTATGACAACTATTATTTCTTTGAAAAAAAAAATGCGCTAGCATTTAACATAAAAGGATTTATGGTAGGAAGCAAAGCTTTGTGTTTCTGACCACCGCAGGTATATTGTAAGGAGAACAAATGAATGTCGTTTGTAGTGCCGCGACGTTAGGTGTAAGGATTCTGCAGCTGTTGTGTGAAGAAATTACTTTCCGTTTTTTTTTTATTTCTTATATAGTTTAATGAGTAATTTCTAAAGACGTAGTTACTAAATAATATTTTTTTAATAAAAGAATTCTATTTGAAAGAAATTTGAATGGTTGAATAGACATTTTTGTTATTACTGTTCTTGAATTTATTAATTTATAGTTTGTAAGTGATTTGTTTCATTTCTAGTTTCTTTTAATATAGTGTTTATGCACGGATACTGTACCCAAGATGTATTTATCTGTAATTATAGTTACGTTAGTACTATTTATAAAGTCATAAAACCGTTTATGTAATTATCTTGATAAACCAAATAAAGAACTAAGAAACAACAAAAAAATACAATCTGAATTATTAAGTTTGTTATTAAATTAAATTTCATACGATCAGTGATTTAAATGTGTTGTTTTACTTTGTTGCTTTTTATCTTACTTCATGTAACAAATTACTGAAAGTGAGTTGAATCTTGTTCCGTGTTTCGGGAGAAGTTTAAACGGACTTATGTTCCTGCAGTATGGAAATTCTCAACTTGTTTAAGTAGTGTAACTGTGCATCAACCGCTTAAACTTCACCGTGCTATTCATAAAGAAATGATATTACAATACACTTGAAAGATTTATTTTACTAGCTTAGTAGAAAAATACTTGCAACAGTTGAAATAGAAATTAAAGCAATTAAATAACAATTTAACTCAAATAAAGTTACTTGTAATAAAAAAAAGAAACTACATTAAATAAAATAATTTCAGTTCCTCTCGTAAACATCCGCTATATTCCAGTCAAGTCCCATTAAAACCGTTCCAGTCGACTCGGCGGTTACTCGGAACAAACACAGATATGCCAACACACAGAAATTAAACAAAACGAAATTTCGTTATAAACTACGGAGATAGACTGTGCGATGTTTTTTTTACATTTCATCGATATTACATACAACTCAATTTTACTTACCCATATGTTGGAACAGACTAAAATCCGTATAAACTATATGGCTATACAAAACAGTGCCTTCATACTACGTAAACCGTTGGGTATAAGCTATAAATCGATTATGAATAGTAACAATGCATCCAGGTCAAGACTTGCTGGAGAATTCACAGGAAATTAAAGCAGAGACTCATAAAAGACTATTGTCATGTCTTCTTGATGTACATATAGGTGTAGTATGACGTCGTAGTCCAACATGATAGAGGAAAATGATTTTGAAGGAATATATGTTTAGGACAAAGGATTGATATATTTTCAAGATGTAATTACATTAATATTCACCACCTACGTGTCTCTAAGGGTAAACAATGAAGAATAACCGAGAATGTACCAAAATAGTATTAACTAATTAAGTAATTGTCTATGGAGAATTACCTCAATTTTAAGAATAAGTTAAAAAAAGTGCCTCTTAGATAATTAAATTTAAAAGCACGATATTTTTAAGTAAAAATACTATTAGATTAAAATAACGAGTATTCATCATTCATAAATAAAGTATTGTGCAGTTTCTCGACTAATTTCAAGTACGTGTTTTGTATAGTATTTTTGTAAATAAATAAAAATAATCGAGGCTATTTTGAAATTACATGTTATTATAACATATATGGAAAGATACGAATAATATAAACGTGTAGGTGTATTTGATTGGAGAGTAAATAAGCAATGAAATGCGTTACTTAGTTACAAACTTGAAACTTATGCATGGAATTCGTGACGTAGGCGAACTTCGTAGCGAGTGTCTTGTATTGAATTAACATTTGACCTAGCCAACATCTGTCTTTGTGACTTGTGAATAATTCATAACAAAATACATTTGCATATTAATTGATTCTTCTAAATTAATTACGAATTGCTTTGTTCTGTCACAGCGTATTATTAATTTATCTTTAAATTAAAGACCAAAGTTTATCTAAACTGTGTTATATGTTTGTTATAAAGCGTGTCCAAAACAGCTACACTAATTATGCTGAAATTCTTGTCTGAAAACAAACATAGGCTATTAAATTTGTGTAATTGCTCGCGAAGAGATTCGCGGGCGATAGTTAGTATTGCAATAAATGGATAAACAGGTCTTTGAAATATACAGATACTGTTATGATTTTTAATATAGAAAAACATTAAATTATAAAAACAATAACAACCTACATTGTCATGTCATTCTGACTACATAACTCTCTCGGCATAAACATTTAGTAACATTCATCACCATCAGCTCATTATACGTCCACACCGAGGGGCTCGGAGCCTACCCTATTTTTAGGGTTGACTAGACCACAGTCAACCACGCCGGCCTAGAGCGTGTTGGTTGACTTCACAAATATCTTTGAATTTCCTCGCCGATATATGCAGGTTGCATCACGATGTTTTCCTTCGACGTAAGATCGTCGTATAATGTACATATACAATTCGAAAATTGAAAAACACTTTGGTACATGGCGGGGATTTAACTTGGACAATGTCGAGTACGGTCGGTCCGGTCAAGCGTTCAACAACTGGGCCATCGACGCTAGTAACGTTATATAACTTTAGTATGTTTTGTTATGTATATATGTCAATATGTGTTCAAAGAGGCCAGTCTTAGTAATAATACTGTTTCTTACAAACATTTAGTTACATTGTTACATAAACTCTGTTTTAAACTTGATTTGATTGGTTTCGTTTTTAATTCTAAATAAAAGTACTAGTGTAAGCGTCGATGCAGTGCTACGGACCGTGTAACGGCTGCTATAAAATGGTCTACTTCCTTTTCCGGTCGTTTTATTACCCATTACTTGTAGCTAGCTATCAAAACTAATATATCTGTACAAAGAAATGTTAATTTTTCAAAAACATTCATACAGAAACGTTGTAACTTTGTGCTCTCGCCGCTCGTAGGTCCCCTTTTCTTATAGAAAAAACTCATTGTTTTACTTTTTTTTATAAACGAAGGGGCAAACGAGCGAGGGGATCACCAGAGTGATAATAGACGTCCATGGATATATGCAATACTGCAGTGAAAGGAGATTTATTAAAAACGAACGAACTGGCTCACTATAAATGTGACAAATAAATAGAAACCGCCTTGAAGTTAATAACCGACAGTTCCATAATAAAATATAATTTTCATTGGCATCGTCATCATCAGCTCACTATACGTCCTCACTGAGGGGCTCAGAGCCTACCCTATTATTAGGGGTGACTGGGCCATTTCACACATATCTTTGAATTTCTTCGCAGATATGTGTAGGCTGCATCACGATGTTTTCGTTCGCCGTAATTGGCATACTAAAGAGAAATAAAACGATAACAAAGGTTTATTAATCGTATAATAAAGAATGCAAATTGATCTCATACGCTAGCAATATCCTAATAACTTCATTCAATTAAAAAAACAAGGAAATCCCAATCCAAAGTTGGGACAGTCTTAAAAGAAAGTTTCGCATAGAATTGCAAATGTACACCGCAGCCCAACTTGTCCCATGTTTTATTCCGCGCAACGTATATTTTTTCTGGTTCACTCTGCAAATATATTTCGTCGTAAACGATCATTCCTATCATTTCAGTAACATTACAGTAAACACTAAATATTTATAAAAATGATAACCTTCAACTCTTCAAAACAAAGGAAGAACGCCCCATTTAGAAAAGAAAAAGAAATTTTGATCCCAATTTTAAACTTACTTACTTGACTTTTGACTTAATTTCCTTTATACAGGGGGCGTCCACAGTACGCGGCCAGCTCTGTCCTTGGTCTCGGGTCATTTTTTTTCTTCGTCTGTTTGAATATAATTGCCCTTTCATAATATAGTGCTTCAGTGTATAAACGTAGATATGTGATGCCACATTGACAATTCTATTCATTTCCTAGAAGCTGTGAATATAAATTGCTATCGTTGCGATGTTGTTGCCTTGCAATGTTTTCTTTTAAATGGATTGGATTCATTTTTATGTATCATTTCTGTTACATTTTTAATACATGATATATAGCACATGATCCTTTTCATTAAAAATAATGATTACATTAATTATTTAGGTACGTTTTAGAGCCTGGGATTTCCCTTAAAAAAATGATAGAAAGTAACTTAATAAAATGCTAAATATTTTGTGATATAAACAGTTCCACACAGAGATGTTTAATGGGTAATAAATGAATCCCTTACTGTAGAATTCTTGTTATAAATCTACATTTAGGAAATCTCTTAGCAATCGCATAGTATGATTGAATACAGAAGTAAGTCAGTTAATTTCTTGGCTCTACTAATGTCATTTCAAAGCTAACCACACGTTACCTTCTTAATTATTTAAGATGCCAAAGGTATCTAAATAATTCCGTACAAGATGAGGGCATAATGACAAGGAAGTTTGTTGCTCATTTGAACATTTCAAAGAGGGAATTATTAATTTGCTTTGTAACGGGAATTGTAAAGGGAATCCCGCGTAAAGCCTCGTTAAAGACAATGGTTTTATACGCTTCAGCCGCGCCGACTTAGTTTGTGGCTTGTGTGCTTTTTTGTTTTTTTTTTATAATGTTAAGATAAAATTTCTCAAATAAATAATTATTTTACATCGTAATTGTGATACAAGTAGACTTTTAATATAAAAGTAGGGGGCAATAGACCACATAAAGGTGATCACTGAAAAACTGGAAAATGTTTTTATAATAAAAGTCATCAGTTTTAAAATCAGCCCTCAGTTCTAACTTTGTCACTGAAACTTATAATAAATAATAAATACGTTTATAAGGCCCCAAAAACAATTTGTATATTCTAAAAATATATGTTCGTCTGGTTGCTACACTAGGTTCTAGACCAGTCTCATAGTAACCAGGACGCTTTAAAGATATATCGGCGCTAAACAACCTCCTACGAAATACGTCATCGCTGCACGTGCTCGTAGTGACGAAAACACGTGTCACCCCACCACAAGCAAATAAAAAGCCGAACGCTGCATAAGAGACATTTGGTCGTCGACTCCTGCAGGGTGAACGTCAGATTTCTGTTTACTCTGTGATGATTATGGAAAGCTACAATACTGAAGATATTAGTGACGTCAGCCAGACTGACGTCACTTTATTTAAAAAGAACCCTGGCTCAGTAGAGCCGTTAGATATAATTTAATTATGTGATTAAATATACTAAGTATAATAATTTTAGTAATTTAGTAAAATAACTAAGGTAAGGGTTGCAAGGGTAGGAGCACAAATCATTTAGGATAACATCAATACACTAGGGAAGTTACGCTCCTACTTCCGTAATCCTTTTAATTATTTATGATGTAATTTAAGCATCTAATGTGTGAAAGCATTAAACAAGATCTAAGTTCTCCGTAGTTGAATATTCAAGACTATACATTTATACACACGTAGTGTTCACAAGATCTTAAACTAATCAATAATGCGCAATGTATAAAGCTTGCACATCTTCAGTTTTAACCGAAATTAATTGAGGATTGTACAGTTTAACAGATTTAATATTTTGAAAAAATGGATGAATGAATTAATGAATTTGATTTAAAACCAACATTTAGATTAGTACAGTTTGATTATTCAGTTACATCGAAAGGTGTTTAAAGATGTGTGATAAAAAAAAACATTTGCGTAAGAAAAGTGTAATTCCATAAATCGTATAAATCCACCCATGCATAAATGAAATCTACTTACGTTTATATAACTTTTTGCAGCATTAATCCACACAAAAAACATTCACAATGGAGCCGGACAATTTGAAACGTGCCGCGCGCTGAATGGTAAATTCAGTAAGCCGTGACTAACATTTAACTTGCCAAAAACCTTCGCATACGGTTTATTATGATTCGAAAAGTATTTCTTTATCTAAATTTACATATCTATCGGAAATAATGATATAATTTTTTTTTGATAAAATTTTAAAACATCTATATATTTTTACCACTAGCCACATTGGCCGCAGAACGGACTGCCGATAGGGCCAGAGTCCTGGAATGGCGACTACGGACAGGTTGTCGCAACGTGGGTAGGTCTCCCGAAGATGGACCGATGATCTGGTTAAGTTTGCGGGAGTATCCTGTATCAGGGCGGTCGAGGACCGATCGTTGTGGCGATCTTTGGGGTGGCCTATACTCAGCAGTGGGCGACGTGTGGCTTATATGATGATGATGATGATGATTTATTACTAATATATCTTTTACCACTCCAACTAAGCTCTAGGCTGGTGTTAGGATGTCGAATAGCGGGATTAAAACTCGACCATGTGACTGGGAATATGAACCCTTAACCATTAGGCTATTGACGGTTCTATAATTCTATTGTAATGTAAAAAATAAATAATAAATAAACAAATGTTATCTTTTAGATTACTTTACTAATTCCAATCCAATGAAGCACCAATAGCCTAATGGTTATGGATACGGACTAGCAGTCGCGGGTTCGAACCCCGCTATTCGACTAATATCGTGAACCATAACCTAACACAAGCTTTTTCAAGTTTACCAGGAATCGTTAAGAAAAATGTTAGTAAAATAACAAAAATCCAGTAATATTAAAAAAATCAATAAGTGGAAGATAGTTTTAGTCAAGGAATGATCGTCGTGGCGGTCTATGGAACATATGGTTGATATTAGTACTTCCCACTATGGCGCAGTGGAGGAGGTTTTGATGAAGGCAACGCATCTTCAACCTTCAATTGTTTTAGTTGTTTATTATTAGGCAGCAGTCATTTCCCTATTCAAGGTGGCCGGTCGCTTGTTTGTTGTGCGATAAAAAAAAAACATCGTTTTAATTTTTTTTACACATTATCACTTAAAATGAGGAGGGATCGTGGTCAAGAGTTGGACTATTCAGCATAAAAAATGTATACAACATTGCTGAAATTTTACTTGCGTTGTTTTAGCTTTTTTTCTGTAGTCAAATTTTATGTTATTACAATTGAAGTGGCGATTTATGAAGTTTGTTTACTTTTAATTAATGTGTGTTGCGAAGTAGAGCGTATAAAATTGGGTCGAAGTGTGTTATATGAGTAAACGCGTCAAGACCCCAGACTAACACCATTAATAAATAATGTAGAGAAAATGTGCGGCGCTAATATTTATTACAAGGTGCAAATACTCGGCCGCGGGTGTGTTCAGCTTAATGTGATTAATAATGCTCTTTAAACCTTAAAAATAATACTACCTACTTTTAAAATTAAACTTGACTTAGTAATTTTTTAAAGTGGATACGTAAGCATCTAATTTCTATTAAGGTGGAATTTTAGAAAACAATATTGGACCTTTTAAACTATTAAAACTTTCGTGAGCCATTTCACTATACTACTTATAAAACGGCTTAACAAACTAGTCGGTACTGACACCGAGTTACACGTGAGTTAAACCGTTTTATAAGTAGTATAATATTGGACCTTATCACTAATTTATATGAGAGGAAATTAAACTTTGTCATGAACATATTCTTTATTAATTATTGTGTAATAATGTTATATACGAAGCTTTTTTACAAGATTCCTATTGAGGTATTTAGAATTATTTTATAATGATTTTTTCTTTTAATTAAATTCAAAACCATACTCGACTTTTCACTCGTATGTAATAATTCATTTTAAAAAATCGTTCACCACTAATTAATAGGAAAATACAGTTATTCCGTTAACATATTTATTGGGAAACCAAACGTAGTGCTAATGTGAACAAATATTGTCGGTGCGGCCGACATAAGTCCAAACTAATCGATAGGTGAGTGAATGTAAACATCAAGGAGGCGGCTCGAATCAGACACGCCGAGCTATTCGTTTGTATGATTGAATTAAAATGTAAATGCCTAATTCACAGATGGAAGCTTCTTTGAATTAGAAATGTTAATAGTAGCTCTATTAGAGCATACATGTTCTTTCATCTACAGCCATAAGGCATATGACAGGTAAAAAATTTACCAACACTCGTAAGTTATTGTACAGTTCGACTGTTCAGTTCAAACTGGGAAATATTTTCAATACTACTTTGAACTGGTGTTTTATAAGATTTTTTTATTCTCTAATTAAGTAATTGCTATAAGTAATTTGAACATTAAACCCACATTTATTTTACATACAAGACAGCCTTTTAATGCCGAAGGCATTCAAAGAATTTAACAGATAAGCCTGCCTGTATTTATTCATTCTTTTCTTTTCTTGTTTTTCTAAACATGTATCCTAGTGTACATAGTTTTACGTTAACGAATTGTGAAGCCGTAATTGTTCAAAACGATTGATATTTTTTTGTCATAAAATGGTGCAGTTATAAAATATGTTCATGTTAAAAAGTTGAAATACAATTCAGAAACAAATTGCTGGAAGCTTTAATGGTACGTGACTGCAGGCAACGTGTCTGTGTGCGACGGAAGAGATTTCATCATTTATAACTTTATAACTATCGATGTGATAGATTGGAAAATATTTATTAATTAACTGGCAATATGGACATAGCAAAACAACTAACAGTCATATTTTTATCTGATGTCATTCGATTTCAGATCCAGTTTTATGTCCAGTGTAGAATATTCCGATGGGCTATAACAAATCCGCATACTGTGGTAGGCACTGGGAAATGCGTATGTCTAACAGTGGGCAGACAAGGGCTGATGATGATGCTGCTAGCCAATTGGTGCAGTCGCAAGATGTTAACCCTTTTTCAATTAATAAATAATTGTGGTATTAAAATAAGAACTTTTTTAAAAACCAGCTTTTCTTATCAAAGTACTTGTCAAGAATTAAACGTGCCCAAATTCGATGGGGTTGCGTTGTTTATTTACAAAGTCCCTATTGCCATCTTTCAGCTCCATCATCAGATTTGCTCTATGTTATTATATTGCATTGTCATGCGGTTTATACATGCATGAAAAATTTTAGCTCAATTGTAAACTGGGAAATGGATCAAATTTAAATTGAAAGATTTGATTAAAACACAATGAAGCTAAATAAAAGCTTGTTAATAGTATAATGGCTATCTTACAGTAAGGATAACTTATAGAGGTCAGGTTATGTAGAGATAGGTTATACATAGGTACTGTCGAGTGCTACAGGATGTCACGGTGACGTCCGATATACTGTAGCGTTGGTATAGAATACCAGAGTACCTCGTTACGTCCCTCTTAAAAAAATATACAAGTGGGTTATGGTATATTTTGTATATTTCTACAATTTATTTGGCCTTTTTTTTTCGATAAAATGTAAACATTTTAGATTTCAGACAATATTGTAGGTAGCAAACGAGCGTACAAAATGAAGCTCCGATATGCTAACGGCCGATGTAAATTGAGTTGAAAATTCATTAGCATTTAGTCACTTTGATCGCAACATGTGTGGGAATAGGGGAGTACTACACTCAGAGTTAACAGACATAGTAAATTTTATACCCATAGTGATGGTATCGAGGTTATAACAACGGATAAATGGACCTGAATTAAATTTGATATAAAGATAGATTACTGCCTGATATAGCGGACAGGCTACCTAGTTTTATTTTATTATACGTTAAAGAAGTCGAAGGCAAAAGCCAGTCTTAACAAGTTTTCTTTGAAGATACAATATCTTCAATCTGTAATAGTTTATTGGAGTAATTGTGAAAACAATTAGAATGAATCCAGCCTTGAACAAAGTAAGCTCTACCTCTGACTTAATAGTGCACTGAAGTTTAAAATAGTTTTCAAGTTAGACGTCCGCCAAGATCTATTGCAAATAAAGGTAACAAAGCTAATTTACTAAGACCCCCGTTTAAATGGGAGGTGACGAATAGTTTAGTATTATGCAGAGTTCATGTTATGATGGCTGTTTGGCACTGAATTGAATACTAGTTTTCTTGCTACAAAAAGTAACCGTTAAGTTTACCGTTGTCTTTCTCTTAAGTTACGTACGACCGTATTGCCATTGAAATCTAACTTAAGTAACAATTTCAGATGTTCATTATAGAATTACATTTATAGAAATAGAAGAATAAAAGAATTGATATACATTATAATCATCATCAGCCGTATTCGAATTAGATAAAAGAATGCATGTAGCTGAGATGCCTATATTAAGATGGATGTGTGGTATGACTAGAAGGGATGGAATTGAAAATGAGTATGGTAGGGGTAAGTTTGGATATAGCGCCAGTGATAGAAAAATCGAGAAGCAAAAGGTTGTTATGGACATGTTATCCGAAGAGATGTTGAACACATAAACAAAAAGATGATGAGATTTAACGTGGATGGCTATGAAGGTAGAAGAAGACCGAAGGTGTGAATTGTGTGAAAGGGGATATGTGTAAGAAGGGTGTGAGTTTAGATATGACGGCTGACAAAGATGTATAGAAGATAGTATACACTGTGCTGTCCCCCGGAGGGAAATGGCAGGTTGATGATAGAGATTATTGATCAAATATTTGTTAATTTCAAAATCCCTTCTAATTTTATTTTTCTTTATATTTTTATGGTAAATATACACCTTGTAATTTTGCTAAAAGGGCTCTGACTACAGTTAAAATGTCGACACTGTCGTCTTTCCCGTGATCCGTGTAACGACCCGCAATAAAATGGCTGAGTTCCCTTTCCCTTCGTTTCATTACTTTTTATTCGTAGCCTTTTGATAGAATTGTAATTATTTTATATTGCTTATAAATTGTTAAGATTTGAATGTAACATTTTTATATTTCACATTCGTTTCCATACAACGAAGTTATATTGCAAGATATAAGTATATTTAAAACTAAAAAAGTTTAAACATCATTTTCGATTTTTTACGTCACGAAACATTTCTCGCACGTAACACTGTGTCAAGGTTTCATCTACTAGGTAAAAGGACAGATATAATAAATAGGCTTTACTTTATTGTTATATAATACAAAATAATGACACATTATCTAGACACAAGTCTGTGATGCCATTGAAGTAACAGCCCGAGCTGAGGTTCCTGAGGGAG
>JAODUI010000002.1:5719153-5736531 GCA_027563995.1 Papilio gigon
TACATATAGAACGGCTTAATTCACGTGTAAATCGGTGTCGGTACCGACTAGTTTCGAGCCCATCGGTGGCTCTTCTTCAGGGTGAGTGGGATTGGTACTGTCGCGCGTTCGCAGCCCGTCTCTCACTCAAGTCAGTGACGCCTCCGATGGGCTCGAAACTAGTCGGTACTGACACCGATTTACACGTGAGTTAAGCCGTTTTATAAGTAGTCTAGTATTTCGTTTAGTTGTTTCTTCTCCTGTTTGAAGTCGGTTAATAAATAGGAAAGTTAAAATGACATTACCTACAAATTTTAACATTACGTGTACATGTCAATGTTTGTAATAAAGTGTAATTTTTATTTTAAAAAGCATTACGATATTAGTTTTTTCAGTCGAACACTTAGCGATATGGTTCATGCAAGCAACGAAATAATACACCGTCTGTTCTCGCGTGTGGTACAAAGCAGAAACTGAGGCGTAAATAAAAACTGTAATAAAAAAAGTATAACTAAAGTAACCGACATTGCCCGAAGAAATGCGAAACTTAAGGGGCGATGGTCCGGCCACATTGCTCGCAGACGACGACATGGCGACCACGGACTGGTCGACGCAGCGTGGGTAGGCCTCCCGGCCGAGGACCGGTCGTCGTGGCGATCTTTGGAGTAGGCCTACGCTCAGCAGTGGGCGACGTGTGGCTGATATGATGATGATGATGATGATGAAAAAAGTATATTGGATATTCTGTATATTATCAACGTGACTGAAAAACTTGAAAGTTCTGTGAATTACTGAATAGCAACTGTGAAAAAAATTTACTTAAACGTTCATCTATATGCCTTAAACATATATTGAGTGTGTTTATGTACATTATTTAAGGTTGTGGGAATTCACATTTCATATATAGATTGTTAGTTTTTATTGAATTAATAATTGAATATTCTTATGATTTTACCAAAAGATGGCGCTGTTACCAATATTTCTAAAATAATATGTTAAAAGCTTTCTCATGACTTAGGCCGTGTTTAACATAAGGATATTGTTGAGTTACATGCACGCGTGCTTTTCAGCGTCGGTCTAACTCGTTATTATAATTTCAATTTGAAAAAGCTTTTTGAAAATCAACGTAAAAATGAATTATTCAACTGCTTTCACCACAAAAACTTCTTATGAAGCACCTTGTTACTGCCATTTTTAATATTACCTAAAACAAAAATAAACACTAAACTGTTACAGTTTGAATTTAAATCAGAATTTAGATTACAGTGTAAATATTGACTTGAGGATTTCAAACGTCTTGCATATTATTATTTTTTCGAGTTTAAGGCCTTTCTTAGTATCCAGAACTCTACCTCCTCCTCCTCCTTTCAAATAGAATAACGATGACAAAAATAACATTATAATTTATACGTCAATTATTTTTTCAGGTCAAGGTGATTCGTCCTATAGGTAAGTAGACAACCGTTACATGAATAACCGAGTCAATGCGGTGTTTGTTTTGAAAGCGGGACAATGTCAATACTAGAATGACGTGTGACGTGACGTAACGTGACTACGTGACGACGTTATTCAGGTTTAAAACAGAAGCGTAAGTTGAGAGTGACATTTATAAAATCATGTCGACTTACTCATCATCGTCAGCTCATTATACTTCCCCACCGAGGGGCTCAGAGCCTACCCTATTAGGGGTGACTAGGCCATAATAAACCGCTGGCCCAGTGCGTGTTGGTTGACTTCACACATATCTTTGAATTTCTTCACCGATATGTGCAGGTTGCATTACGATGTTATCTTTCACCGTTAGAGCGTCAAATGTACATATGAAATTCGAAAATCGAAAAATACATTGGTACATGGTGGGGATCGAACATAGACAATGTCGAGAGTATGGACCGGTTTGGTCAATCGCTTAACAACTGCGCCACCGACGCTCATTTTTTTTAAATCCAAAATTTATATTACAGTATTATATCTGTGCTTCGACACGTTTTGTACTTTGCATTAACAAAATTACAGACATCGATTTAAAATCAGCCGTCTACCTTTTCAGTGGGATTGCATGTCTGAAAATAATTTGTAATAGGCATAAAGCAGAAGGAAAATAACGATTCGTGTTCTTTTAGCAATATTAGGAATTTGCGAGGTGCGGCCTCGGTCTCGGGTCCGGAACATCATCAGGGAATGAAATTAAACAGCAATTTTATTTTTAATCAACTTAAGTGGATAGACGTTTTATGCGTTAATCAATTTCATCGTTTTATTTAATTTATTGCGGCCAAATTATAAGATATTCTTTGACGTCCATTATACTCGAACCGCTAATTAAAGTGCTTGATAAATTGGGACGCCTTAAGTTGGAAAAGTTTTTGTGCATTTAATATAGCAGAAGTTTGTTGAAATATAATAACGCACAACACTTATAAAGTAATGATTTATTTTGTACGTGTATTTTAAAAGTGGAAGGTTACAGATTAAGTGAGGTCGGTGTTTGAGCAACTGAGCTAGAAAGAAGCTAATGTAGTAGTTTCTATAAAATATGAACATCATCTTACTCTGCTGATGATAACTTTTTTTTAAGTAAAATATTACCACATTTTTGGTAATTCACTAACTAACTAAGCTTTAGGCTTATGCTAGGATAATTCTCCACGACAATAGTCGAATGGCGGGATTCGAACTCACGACATCGTGATCGGAAATCGGTACCCTTAACCATAAGGATATTGACACTTTTAAAATTAACTACACTATTTTTTATTTCCATTTACATGTTGTTTAATTTACGTTATATTTTCCGACTACCCATATATTAGACTAGAGATCAGCAGTTTGTATTTATTGAATATGTTATCATAAAGAAAAAGCAATTTGTATACACACACATATAACATTCTAGGAATGATACAAAATGGCGCAGCAGTGCCAAATATTTGAAAGCAATTCCTGAACATTTTATTCAATCTGTGTAGTCAACAATACAAAAGAATTCAATATCAGGTTTGTGTTGACTCCATTTTATATTACTCAAACTCAATACGTATCTAATATACTGGACAGATGACTTCAGATTCCAATAGCACGGTATTACACCCGTATTACCTCCGCTTTGTAATATAAGACTATTTAATACTCGAACATGTCGACGTATAAATAAACAGAACCCGACATTATACCTTATTGTCTTCACGTTTTACAAACGGTTAGTGATTTTTTTTTAATAAAAATATTTCAGTAGATTTTTCTTAATTTCCTAACACCACTTCAACTAAGCTTTAAGCTTGTGCTACGATGTAGTCCAGGAGAATAGTCGAATGGCGGGATTCGAACTCTTGACTCCGTGATATAAATATGTATCTATAACTATTAGGCTATTGGTGAATCGTTTCTATAAAAATGTTATCATCTCATCTGTTATGATTAGTAAAGGGGATTGGCGTAGGAAGGAAGTAAATTCTGATAGAGAGGTATGGAAGAGTCAACCTGAGAGGGAGAAGAGCAGATTGACAATGGTGTTGATATTTCTTCTATGTCTATGTGTTTATAAGTCAGTGGAAACCTACGTTAAGTCTTGTAAACTCTGTCACGATGTAACAAGGGCGATAGCGTCAAAACATGTTAATACAACGTGTAACAAATTGTTTGTGTTTATTACAAGTTCAAAGAATTTTCTGTAATAAAACGCGACGGTAAGCAATTTGTCTTTTTCTTAATATTACACCACCAAGATGCTTCCGACGTAATAAAATTAGCGAGGATAAAGGTTTGCTTCAGCGAGCTTGAGTTAAATCCCATAAGTAAATGTTAAAAATTGCACGAAAAAATTTCATTTCAAAATTTCATCCAGATGTTGTAAAAGCTTTTATTAAATATGAACATCATAACTTTATATTTTTTAGCCACTCGAACATGGTATTACCGAGGCCTTCTAAAAATGAATATAAAAAAAAAAACTTTCAAACCAAAATGATTAAATACTTTTCAATTTACACTTATTTGGAGCTTTCAAAAAAATAAAACACGCACGAACAGAGAGAGGGACAGGGGTGATAATTATAGAGGTTAGGCGACGAGAAAAGAAATAAAGGGAAACTAAATTTAAACCAAAATCTGATCCTTCGACTCGACGACATTTTTTTAAAGTTCACGAAATGAAAAGAAATAATTAAGAAGCGAGACGAAGCGAAGCTACTTTGACTGTAATAAAACACTCTCTCGACTGACGGCGCTCACCATGGCAACCATTAATATTGTGGAACTCACGACATTTTTACAATGCTTAACGCGTACTATTGTGATAATTAATAAAAAGAGCAAACCTATTACAATATCAATTACTTATATAAAATACACTTAAAACTATACAACTTTTTAATAACATGTAATTGTAAATCAGTTTTTTTTTTCGAGTTACAGTTCTAGAGTGTTACAACACTAACAAAAATCAGTGTAAAATATTGCTGACCTTACGTGTGGTCGGCGTGGCAGCGTACTACTATCTATACATACGCAATTTAAGTAATTTCTTCCTTCTTTGTGATATCACTGGAGACCATTTGATGGTCATCAGTCTACCCTTATCCCTATGGAGGGTCGGTACAGTATATACTACTCTTCCATACATCGTTGTGAGCCATCATATCTGAACTCACACCTTTCTTACTAAAAATCCTTCCACACTTTCTTTGGTCTTTCTCTACCTTCATATCCACATTCAATCTCATCACATTCTTGTTTATACTCATAATGGAAACGATTTGATTTTAAATAAGTAATCTGTACAATAAGATACACTCTAATTGTGTATTTTGAATAACAAATTTTAGACCCAATTAACGGAGTAGGTCACTTCCTTAGTCATAAATATAGTTTTATTGATTTATTAAAACATTCTGTAAAAGTACTCCATCAATTAATAAAACGAATTAATTTTCAGCAAACAAACCGATCCTTTGTTTAATTGAGCTTTTGTATTTTTCAAAATAAGCTATTGTCTGATTGAATGAACAAAAATTAATTTCCGTTCGTAATGTCAATTCCGAATGAAAATTTAATTTGCACGACCAACGTAAGTGCATGTGGTGCTATATACAAATATGAATAAAAAGTCGCCGCTGTACACGGTGTTGTATTTCTCTATTTGACGAAGAGTTTAATTCGTGCTTTTTGTATCTTTGAACATATTATTTCAGACATTATCAAAATGATACATTTGAAAATAACACACATTGTTCATTTAAATATCATCCTTTACATTCACTTCGAATAAAGTAAACAAAAATATAAAAAAGAGTATTTTAGCAGTGAATTCTAAATTGATAATTTATTTTAAAGACATGTCTAACAAAGTTGACTTGAAAATGCAATGTAAAGGAATTTCGACTCCTTTAATTGTAATATATGTTAATAGGAAAAAATGTAAAATATACGAATTCATTTTATAATAATAGAGAATCTACTTTAATTCCAATGTAAAAGTTCAAATGCAACAGTAGATTAAATAAAAAGCTTAAACCATCGTTCAAAGAAGAAATTATCGCGTTCAAAGTTCTTGCTGCGAAAGCTGTATGTGGTTAAATGCCGGGTTTGAGCGACTAACCTGGTAAATCTCGATGAATACCAAAGCTTCGGAAATAGCTTCGTTTTATCCGTGCTTAATTAATGAAAAGGTATATTCACTAAAGTCTTTATCAAATTTATTCAGAGAATAATAGTAAAAAAATAATTTAAAAATTTAATTTTTAATCTAAAATTGTTAGTCATGCTAGTACGTAATTACACGTCCTGGCATCTCTCATCGAAAATGCTATTAATATCGACATTCATACGATTATTGTAATTTTAAAATGACCGTTTATTTTTTTTACTTGCTGATACAAACTCTACACGCAACTTAATTACTAGAGCCGCAAATGTAAATTGCTACAAGACAGCATGTTTTCGGCTATAGCGAAGTACGGTCCATGGACTCCGGACCTATATGAGTGTTGCTGTCAATTGTGTTAATGCTTTATCTCTTACTATGTATTGAAAATATTGCATTGAATCGAGATAAACGAAACTTTAAGTTATATTTAAATTTTATATTAAATTCGTTTTGGATATAAAATTAGCATATTGCAATAGGTGTATTGTAATGCAGGGTAATCTGGCTGGCGCAGTTTGAGCGGACTCGACAAATCTGTTGAGAGGCCACTGAAACGTACTAACTACGCAACTACGGTACAGCTAGGAGCACAGTTGTCCGCGCGCCTCCGACGCGACTGGTCGCTCGTACGTGTCTCCGATATCCACTTGTATTCATGCTTACGATCAACTCGTGTTAAATAAAAAAATATTTTAAGTGTGTGACATTAATTGTGTTTGTGTTGTGGACTGATATTTATCTTTCATTTACTTTTTTTTTTAATTCAGGATAAAGAAATTTATGTTTCACAAGTGTTTTTGGTAAACGAATTTTGTAATTTAAATGTTACTAGCTATGACATTTATTTTAATAGTTATTTTCGAACAATTATAATTAATGGGAAAGTTTGTATATTATGATGGATGTTCGGGAGAATGTATTTCTAGAAGGGTCTCATGGATCTGGATGAAATTTGATTTACGTATATAGAATAGTCTGAAAGAACACATGTATTAATGAAGGTTTTTTTTACCCCACACGGATAGAGTCGCGGACTGCAGCTACTTTTATATTATTGCTTTAATAAATATTGATAATACATGACATACTTTAGTACGAATATTAATGATTGAAATTTTAATTCAGTGATATGAGAACATGTTAATTTATATAAATGCAATTATTTCTGCAATAAATGTATGTACAAGATAAATGTATTTAACCCATATTTTATTAATAAATTAATCTGTAATTCAAACTACGTTTCATAGATATTTTATAATTATCTTGAATACGGTATCAGCGTCCGGTACTCCTTCCGCAGTTTCGAGAATCTGCAATTTCCTGCCTCAGACACATTAAATACTGACACATATCTTAGTAACTTATTAATAAGCTTTTGGCCGCGACTTCGTTCATGCGCTGTTCCAGTAAACTATCTCCGTTCGAATTTCATTCAAATCCGTTTATCAGTTACCTGCTAACAAACATCCGTATACACTTTCGTATTTTATATAACATGAATGAGATGGATAGATTATTTGTTATTAAATGTCTCTTAAATATCATCATCAGCTCACTATACGTCCCCACTGAGGGGCTCGGAGCCTACCCTATTATTAGGGGTGAATAGACCACAGTCAAGCACGCTGGCCCAGAGCGTGTTGGTTGACTTTACATATATCTTTGAATTTCTTTGCCGATTTTCCTTCATTGTAAGAGCATCAGATAATTACATATGCAATTCTAAAATGGAAAAACCCATTGGTACATGGCGGGGATCGAAACTAGACAATGTCGAGTACAGTCAGGTGCGTTCAAGCTTAACAACTGCGCCACCGACGCTCTTCTCTCTCTCTCCATCTCCATCTCTTCTATATCTCTTCTCTATCTCTAAAATGGCGTAATGTATTTCTGTGTAATTTGGCACAAAAGTAGAACATAGGCGAAAAGAACATATTAGCTACTTACTACGTTTTTTTTTTCTGGTCCAAACGAGCTGGCGAACAAAATATAATGGCGGATCTTTTCAATTATCCGAAACACATTACTGCTTCAATTTAATGAATAAAATTTGAAACGAAGTTGCATTACGTCATGTTATTTTCAGATAATTTCTATATTAACAGCCCTTTCGTTCTCGCAACTAGAGCAAGGTTATATCGGTTAGATATCTCCAAGATAGATAGAATTGACATTTTTAAAAATAACGTATCACATGAATACATCAAATATAGACATTCAAAAAATTCTCCTACAAACATCGTAATCGTTCGAGAAGTTTTAATACATCTACCGTCAAATTCCATAAGAAAAAGAAAAAAATAAATAAAGGAAAAGGTTTTATTCGTCAGATCTTCACTTGTCTCTTGCGTTACTAGTCAGGAGTAAAAAATGCCACATCACAAGCGCGTTTACCTAACTAGACTTGTTAAGTAGTGGTCACAATTCATGGATTATAATTTAACAGTCATTTGATACATATGTTCAATATAGTTAGGTTGCTTTATGCAAATAGTTTTGCCGCTGGGTTCGAAAGATTTTCCCCGGAGAACGATCAGTATTTCGGTCTAACAAATTGTTGAAGTATATGCAAATTCGACAGTTCATAATGTAACGTGCAATATTGTATTTATAAACTGACTGATACATATGAATAGAAAAGTACACAAAGAAAAGTGTGTTAACATGTCAGTTTGTATTTCATATGATGAACATATTACAGCAACAGTGCTGTTATTAGTAGTCATGCTTTTGTTTCGGAGCGAATTACGTTTGATAGTTTGAGTGATTGATAAACGACAATCATACAGTTAACCGTGAGTACACAAATCATTCCCTAAATATCACAACTATATGTTGTATGTGTTCGACAGTGGAAGTTCACGGCAATATCGTCATCAGTAAATTACAAACGAAGCACTCGCCAAACTTAGAGTCTGATATAAGATAAAAATTAATTAAGATAAATTGCTCTAACTGTGTGGTTACTGCACATTCTAGGAATCGTATTATCATAATAGGTTCGTTCACTTGTATATTTTCTGATAAGTCTAGCGTATATGGAAATGGAGAATCCTGAAAATGGGTTTTCATATATTGCATTCGTTATTTTATTTCTACTATTTACAAAATGTCTCTTGATATTTGCGGCAATATACTGAATGTAATATTTGCAGTGCAAATATATTCTCGCCGTTTTATGCGTTTTTCTTTAGCTTTATTACCATTATTTTGGTTGTCACAATTACCGAATTCGGCTGCGGCGAAGTTTTTGACAACAAAATGACATCTGTCAGAACAATTGTAAGCCACGACGTAATTTTGTTTTTAATTAAGTTTGAGTGACAGAAAACTGCAAGCTATAGTTACTTTGTAAAAGGGTAGGCAGAGGGTACTAGTTTTGATTTAGTACGACCATTAACTGCTTTATTAAGCTTTTTTGCTAATAATAATAATTAAAAGGTGAAGGGTAAAATAAAAATAGATTAATTTGTTATCAGGTAGCATGCTTTATAGAATTAGTGACCATCGTTATTGTCATCATCATCATAACGTCACTCTTCCAGTCGTCGTAGCCTGCCTTAGAGTCATATTCAATTTTTATTTTATCAAAAATCTCTAAGTGTTTCAAATAATGTAATTTTTGAATACAGTCCTCACGCAACTTTCTCATTTAGGCCATCTAAATGCTTTCAACTTCGTTAAAAACTTAATCTTCTATATTGTACTTCATCCTTAAACGCTTTATAATAATTAACAAATTCTATTAATAAAAATATAATGCAACACACAAGTTTTAACTGGTACAAATGTTTATTTAATGTTTACAAAAACAACTGAATAAATCCACCGCGAGAGGTGACAGGTATTTTATTTATCCTGTCACGCAAAAACGTCAGGACGAGCATAATGACAAACCTAATGATGTTACGAACCATTTACTTTCGTTCTTTAAATTTACGCGGCGCTTCACCCTCGATCGCAATATTTCTAATTCGGGGGAAAAACAAAAATCAGCATTTCCCTGACGAAATCGGCGTCATTTCTCTCTTTCCCTGGAATAAAAAGGGAGACGTATTTTCCATTACGATTTCCTACAAAATTAGGGCTATTATGCCTGAACGCCTTACTGATTTGCTTAAGCTGAATGCTCACGATATAATAAATTAACGTGATGAAATATAACCTTTGATGTTTCTCTTATTCTGATTATCTTTTGTGTTGGTCTCTGAATGAAATGAGCCAAATCTGATTTATTGATCGAAAGAATAATACAAAGCCAGTATTGACTGAATTAATGAACATTGTATAGATTATTAATACACTAGTTTTAGTCATCACTATCATCATCAGCTCACTATACGTCCACACCGAGGGGCTCGGAGCCTACCCTATTATGAGGGGTGATTAGGTCATAGTCAAACGCGGTGGCCTATTGCGGGTTGGTTGGCTTCACACATATCAGTATAGGCTGCATCACGATGTGTTCATTCACCGAAAGAACATCGTATAATTTATACACGTAATTCGAAAAACATAATGATACATGACGGGAATCGAACCTGACCAATGTCGAGTACGGTCCGGTCCGGTCAAACGCTTAACAACTGCGCCATGGACGCTCCTCGTTCTAGTAAAGTCGACAAATCCAAAGTTTTTTTTTAATTTAAATTTATTTCTTTAGCAGTAATTGGAGAGAATTTGGACATAAATTAAGTTGCCGTATTTTGTAAAATGTGGAACACTTGACGAACTGGTTCAGTTTAAAAGTGTCTGTGAGTTCCAGATATTGGAAAAGTGTTAGAATGTGTTAGTGACGTTCGTACAAAGTTGAAATGGAACGAAGGACTGGATTTTTATTTGTGTTATGGGTTGCAGTTATTCCGCTACACAAGGCAGATAATTTGGGTAAGTAACTTTGTACTATATATTTCATATTAAATTATTAAAACTATCGTGATACATTTCCTTATACTACTTATAAAAACGGCTTAACTCACGTGTAGATCGGTGTCGGTACCGACTAGTTGCGAGCCCGTCGGAGGCTTTTCTTCAAGGTGAATGGGATTGGTACTATAGCGCGTTCGTGGACAGTCGCTCACTTTATCACTATCATTACACTAGACTAAACAATAGTCTATTTTAAGTGATTTCAACCAAAATCGTTTTATGAAATAAACAAATTCTGATGCTTATACCAGGATTACATAAAGTCGGTTCAATGTATTTAAATTTTTTAAAGTGATTGAACCGATCTCATTTCAAAGAAAATATGAAGCTTGAATACCTATTTTATGTTTACCAATTGTTTATAAATACGACAAACAGTTGTTATTGGCTCCTTCGAGTTTATCAAGATAAGTCAAATGTCATTAAATTATAACATTATTGTGCGTAATTTATTCATTAACATTAACCTATTGACTTTAAATAAAGATTACTAATAAAAGATAATCATTCGATACAAACTTTACTAATTATGATACCTATTTGAATTTGTAAGAAAACTCGAAGTAAATTTCAATTTTTACGATCAAAGTTTTACTTTGCATTAAGATGGTCCGCTTGTATTTAAATTTTCGTTAACTTCTGAAGAAATAAGTTATTTTAGTATCAATATTTTACCAATCTTGAAGCGCCAATAGCCTGATAGTTAAGGGTACGGACTACAGATCTTGCAGTCGTATGTTCGAATCCCGCCATTCGACTATTGTGAACCATATCTTAAATTAAGCTTTTTCAAGCTTACGAGGTATGGTACAAGAAAAATAAATGACTAGTATAAATGTGGAAGTTTAGATGGACGGATTTTTGTTTTACTTGCAGATAAAAGAGCCTTCTTTAAATTTGGCGTAGGTGTAGGATATAGCCTGATAAAACGCGTAGACTATTAATTACGTTATTTTTTTTTATTTCGCATAAACGTAGTCTCATCAACACGAAAAATAACTGGGAATAGCGTTTTAAATTTCCAGAGTATTATCGTTATAATTAATTTATGAATATTTAATTATATGACATTTTACATTCATCCTTTCACGCATATTCCTTAAAAAGGGATAAAAAGTTTTCGCATCACGATTTATAATGTATTCAATCATTAAATTTTGTTAATGATAAATTTTTGAATAAACTATTTTAACGAATTAATGATTCGAAAATTGTTACTGATATTTTCATTGCGGTTATTTCAATCAGGTATTCATCAATGATTGTTAGCTAAAATACTTTTTATCCCTAAAATAATTTTTATAAAGTATTGTCATTTATTCGCAGAATAAAATGATGCTCACGAATGTGTGGTCAGTATAAATTGAGCATTATTTAAGCGTTTGCGGTTGGTTTCGTGGGGATTATTCGCGCTGCGTGTCACGTTCAAGATTTCCCGGTCAACATTTCATTTGATCTGATATACGATCGTTTTTCACCTGTACAAACGGATAATGGGGATTTAATAGCATTGTTTCGGACATATGTATTATCAAGCCACAAGAATTTATCTTGATTAGGATATAAATAGCGGTAATATTAATCTATCTTTACCTATTTACTTGTTGTTAATTATAATACATAAAGCGTAAACTTGGTTAAGTAATATCTTAACAACCATGGTACAGATTTGAATAAACAATTACTTAGAAACAAGCCAAATTGTATCGACAGTGTTTCATCCTAAGTATATTTTTGGGTGGACGGATGTTTGTAGTTAAGTAACTCTAAAATATTTTAACCGTCTAAGTACGACGTGTGTCTTCGAGAGTATAATGAAGGCAGTTACTGAATGAGCGCGTACGATATTTCGATCACGCCATCATTTGGTAACAGGTGGGGTCGTGGTTATGCGTTAATTTCTTTTATTTTTTTAAACGACAACAGTTATCAGTATGAAATTTGGAACAGAGATAGATTAGAGCCTGGAATAGCTCGTAGGTCAATTTTGTATTATTTTAAGTCCGGTCTTAGGATGTCGCGCGCGAGAATAACAATATGGAATTACGGGTACCAACGCGTTCGCTCGCGGTGTTCCACATAAGCTACAGTCGCGTGAAGGTTTCGTACGTATTGAGTCGACGACGCGAGTACGACAACCAATAGGATGCAGATTTAAATATATTTGTGAACAAAAAGTCGGTCAGGTGTCGGAGCAGGAAAACTACTAATTTCTTTTTAGTATTATCCCGGACTTTTGTGCTCCTCGGTAGTTTATCTATAAGAAGGAGCGGAGTTAGCGGATAAGGCATTATTTTTAAAGTGGAACACAGCGAACGGTTGTGATTGTACAACTCTTGCGCAATTACAACATGTAATATTGTTAATACTCCACTCCTGTTCCCTTGTAATAATTTATGTACTTCATTAAAGGAAGAAACGTAATTATGGCAGCCTGTGTACTCAGCTCCAGCCTCGTTATATCACTGAATTATATATTATCAGACCTCGTACTGGGGTAAAGAATATTACGTTAAAATGTAGATTCGCTTATTTGAATATGAAGTTTTTTTAAATATACTTTTAGTGAAGTGAATTTGAGAAGTAAATATTTAGCATAGTATGCATATATTTAAAAGCAACTTGCATTTTAAATGATGTTTATATAGATTGAGCTATTTACTTGGAATAATGAAGCTTTCGTAGTGCTCACGTCGGGAAGTCATTAGATACAGAAAGCTGAACGATATATACTATGAAAGGCATTTAAATAGGTATATTTCTTTGGGATATGCATTGGGCGAGGCTGGACATAGCTCCAGCAGTGAGCAGATAAAGGCTAATGATTATGAAATATGTTTGTTCAATATCTACAAAAATACATCAATTTCACCGAACTAGTTTTCCATTGAAGACAGAGAAATCCAAGACGAGATGGAAAGATGTAGTACTCAGAGACATGGATGCCTGACAAGTCTCGGACCAAGATGTTGAGGATAAAGCGAAGTGGAGAAGACGGACACGTAAGGCTGACCCCACCACCATGTGGGATAATCAAGCCAGGAAGATAGAGAGAGAGAGTTTTCTATTGTATCAAATTAATTATATTACCTCTTATGTATGTACTTCATCAGAATACATTATTGAAAACACAATACAGTTCAGTTTTGCGGCTTCCAATATCACGTTTACGTTGTTTTATTGAAAGAAGCCAATTCGTCAGTTATATTATTTAACGTTTCAAAATTATTCTTTAGATATACGAACTATAGCAGTAGATACTCAATCAACAGTAGTGGTCAGAGAATGAGGAAGAAGATAGGTATGGCTGCCTGTAATATATTTCGTACTGCCGCAGAAATTTCAGTCAACCCGTGGCGCATGCAACTGTACCGAAATATCGGGACCTCAAAAAGGCTAATCGTGGTAAGAATCCCATTTCTTACGAACATTATATATAAAAACCACGAAAATTTTAAGTTATATATTCTTTAGATATTGTAGATATATAATCTATAGCTGGAGAAAATTACATTAATTTAAATGTTAGAATTAATAACTGTCATTCGCTTCGAAAAATTGCATTACAATTACAACAAATATTCATAAATAAAACACAACAAAACGGAAACAATAATGAAAAGAGGGCAATTGGCAACCCTTCGTCAAAGCCTTATTATAAAACATGAAAAAAAAAATTTCGACCAAAAAGAAATATTTAGCGTTCAAACGAATCCACAAAGCTGCTATTTTACTTTATCAATTCCTTTTGTCAACCCCTTTCAAAGTGTCACGAACACAATCGCTTTTAGGAGATTTTTACGACCGCGCTTAGGAACAGCACTGTACTGTGTAGGGAACACTATTGCTTTCGACAATAGATTTACTGTAATCCAAACTAGAATACAATCCAGAGGGAGAGTCCGTTACAATGTAAGTGACAAAATACCCTACGGAGTTAAAAAGAACCACTATGCTGATACATACGTTAGGATTCGATTATTTTTTATTAATACTTGTACTGGAAACATTTTGGACTCATCATCATCAGCTCCTGTCTGCTGGACATAGGCCTTTCCCAATGCCATCCACAGTAGCGGTTCTCCGCCTTCCGCCTCCAACGACTTCCTCTCGTCCGCACTAAGTCTTACATCACCTGGACTTACATCATGATATGTGTATGCTTATGCCCAACATTGGGCAACCGACCTCATGTTGATGATTGTCATGTTTTTTTCATAGTGTAGAGTACATCTTTCTTGTTTCGTGTTTCCTCAAATCATAACATGAAAATGATTTTATACGTATCATTTTACTTCATAATTACAAAAGTACGACAAAGTTCAAACGAATATCACAGCAAAAAGGATTAAATCTTTGAATTCAAAATATTAAAAGAAAAGTTTATTATTTTTACGAGTATTGTCAAGACCTTTTGTGTGTAAGTTCGTAAAGTCGAGCAATAAAACTTCAGTGTTTGTGGTTAGACAAAAGTTCCCTCTATATCTGATCTCGTCCAGAAACAAAGCCGGACCACTTCAAGTCAATGATTCTTGATATTCTCTAAGGGAACGTGCTAGAACACCCTTTATGTGAAGTTATTTATAATTTTTTATACTCCAGACATTCTGTAATTTTATTTAGTATAATACAATATTCTGCTATCATTATTAAATCCTTTGTATGTCAATCTAAAACCTACATAAATCAGTTATTAATATAACTAGGTGTTTTATAAACTGACAGATCATTAGAAATTTAACAAATCATTTATAATTTTATGTGTTTACCAAATGACTATACTACACTAACCAGAAAATATTATATAACAATATAAATGCTCGGTTATTTAAAATAATAATAGAGTTTGAGGTGAAGTTCTAAAGCAGCAATAGCCTAATGGTTACGTCTACGGACTAGCTATCTACCGGTCATGGGTTCGATTCTCGCTATTCGACTACTGTGAACCATATAACACAAGCTTTTTCAAGCTTACCAGTAATGGTTACAAGAAATATTGGTAAATTAACAAAAATCTAATATTTTTACAAATAAAAAAGTTTAAAGAGATGTGTAATGTAGCAGTGCTGGAAGTATTCAACTTTGTATACATTTCCGTGTAAGGGAATAGTTTTAAATCACTCCTCGGCCACGGATCTTACTATTGACTATGTATGTTGCGGTCGTAAAAATGTTTTGATGGGACGTATGGGTCTTACACTCTCGGACATTAATGTCGGCCCATCCCTCGCGGAGCTGTCAAGTCTTTTTTTCTCTTGTCGGCCGTAAAACGATCTCTTTGAGTGATTCCTGGGAACATAAATAATTTAGTTCCATATAAGTTGACTTCAAAAGGCCTTATTGTTCGTTTATCCAAACATTCTTTTTCTTCTACTTTATATCGAATGAATATGGTAAGTCTTTGATCCTAAAAGTTTTATTTTAGAAACATCTTGATTTGTGGTTTTTTTTAATATCTATGGAGACGTTTAGTTGATTTTTTTTTAAAGATTAAATTACAAACCAAAAATACTTTATACTCAGATCGTGTTAAAGTTTCTATAAATAGTTACAATATATTTGAAGATTCTTCAACTAATAGTCTCGTTTCAAACGATTCAGACGTATTCAATATAATCTTTGGACTCGAATAATTTATGAAAGCTGCTCCGTTGACGGAAAGAAATATTACATTGAAGGAATATGATATTGATGCCAAATGATATAAAATAAAATATTGCTGCATTTGTTTATTCATTTCTGTGATATTTCCGTAAAAGGCATTATGAACGTTTACATTATTGTACACGTAGTTTTTGGAAGGTCTCCATTGTAGAAGTATTACTTTTTACTAATTACTATAGTGTATGGCCCTGATGCGGATAGTACTATATAATGTACCGTGCTTAGAAGTGTCAAATAAACAGTCTCAAACCAGCCGTCGTTTCTTTTACAGATCTTGAATGTTTGAAGGCAGAAGGGTTGCATACTGTCAAATGTATTGTGGAAGGCTTATGTCCAGAAGTGGGCAAACATAGGCTGATGATGATAATGAATTTTTGGATGTTGATGTTAAGAGACACATTTTTTTTTAATTCCGTCACTCGCGAGCGACAGCTCCTTAGATAGAATACAAGGAAGATGATGGTTTTCTATTTGGAATTATTTTGTAACTAAAATGTAGACTTGACAATTTCATAATTATAGATTTACTTGTATTATAAAAAAAAATTGTTAAAACAGTTTAAAAGTAACGAGGTTGAACACCAGTAGCGCGTCAAGACTGGAAGACGTTGCAATAAAACGGAAAGTTACGCATGTTGGTTTAATGTTTGCTGCGCATAGCTAAGCGTAGATTAACAGAGCTAAAATATGCACACAAAAACGACGTATTTTTATCATTCTCTCTAAAAAAAAACCCAGTTAGCATTATGTCGATGTTTCAGTGGTAACAAACACGCAGATGATCCTTGTATATTTTTATTCATTTTTATTACATTTCATGTTAACCTAAATCTCATTATTTTTATTAATGTTCAAATGAAACTTGGACCACAAGAATGGCATCTGTTTCTCTGCGGTTAACGTGCAAGCTATTTAAAAGCTTCGCTAAAAATAATTTAATTTCAACAGAGTGAAGACATCATTAGCACAACATTATTTCTTGTCACCAAAGAGAATTCGTGTTTTAAACAGATTTAATTCAAGTAGTGTTTTCAAGAGTGAGCGACGGGCCGCGTACGCGCGATAGTACCGATGCCACTCAACCTGAAGATGAGCCCCCGATGGGCTCGAAACTAGTCGGTACTGACACCGAGTTGCACGTGAGTTAAGTCGTTTTATA